>BSQZ01000064.1:2267500-2317500 GCA_033239005.1 Lamellibrachia satsuma | reverse complement strand
TCGCGATGTATGAGAAGACGACGCTGCAACTGAGCGAACAGCGAAAGTGTCCCACGTTGTGGCCACGGTGACAATTTATGTGGCCACGGTGACACTTTATGTGGCCACGGTGAAAATTTATGTGGCCACGGTGACACTTTATGTGGCCACGGTGACACTTTATGTGACCACGGTGACACTTGATGTGGCCACGGTGACACTTTATGTTATCACAGTGACACTTTATGTGGCCACGGTGACACTTTATGTGACCACAGTGACACTTTATGCAACATTGAAAACAAACCGAAGATTGGATAAACAACATCATTTACTTGGTTGCCTCAGAACACTTGAATATGAAGCAGACTTGGAGACATCGCAGATTTAACGACACCGCATAATTTTTGACATCGTAGACTTGGTAACATCGCAGACTTGGTGACGCCGCATACTTTGTGACACCGCAAACTGACTAACATCACAGACTTGTTGACACCACAGCCTTCGTGTCATCACAGACTTGGTGACATCACAGACTTTGCATCGCATCGCATCGCATCGCATCGCATCGCATCGCAGAATTTGTGACATTAGAGACTTGGTGACAACGCAGACTTGGTGACACCGCAGACTCGGTAACACCGCAGAGTTGGTGACACCGCTGACTTGGTGACACTGCAGATTTGGTGACACCGCAGATGTGGTGGCATTACAGAATTGGTGACATTACAGACTTGGTGACATTATAGACTGGGTGAAACCGCAGACTTGGTTACATCGCAGACTTGGTGAGTATTTGGTAGCATCGCAAAATAGTTGACATTAGAAAATTGGTGACAACGCAGACTTGGTGACACCGCAGAATTGGTGACATCACAAACTTAATGTCATCACAGACTTGGTGACATCAAGTATTTGGCAGCATCGCAGACTAGGTGACACCGCAGACTTGGTGACATCGCAGAATTGGTTACATCACGGACTTGGTGACCGTATATTTGAACACATTGCCAATGAACCAATGACGCCACAAATGTGGACCCATGGTGGTTTATTTACATATCAGTAAACATCACAATCCTGTCGTGTTGTCAACGTCGACCTTAAATGTTGTCGATATGCAACTGCTTATATAATTGTTTTTTTTTCTACTAATTAGATAGCAAGTTTTACTTTGTTCCTCATTTGATTGCCAGGATTTGTTATTATCATCACACCCGTCCGATATGCTTACAATACGGCGTGGTTCTAACATAACTGTTTACAGAATACCGTAAGTGAGTGGTTTATTTACATACCCACCTACAGAGAAGGTATTAAAGTTTTTGTATTCATACAACATTCGTGGTACTGACTGGTAGATTTTTGTATAACTGTTTTCTTGCTTCTGAACCACGGTGTTTGTCGGGAAATACGGCCGCATGCATTAAATATTGCCATTTTGTAAAGACACGAAGACAAACAGCAGAAACCCATAAAAAACGTGGACTTTTTCACTTGATATACGGTCCTTCTCATGGCAAGATGATCAACGACGCAGATTTAAGTTTCAAAACAGGTTCTCGAGCCAACAAATAAATATCGACGGTGCCACTATTTCGGCACCGGTGACGCCAGTGTCGTCAAGCAACCAAGGTAAATGCGCAGGTAACAACGATAAAAACCGTCAGTTACACGAGCCGACCACATTTCACGGCTCGTTCTCCATCCAGGACGGAAGCGGAGATGTGCGCTCTGACAGATCTCGGGGTTGAGTTCCATTAGTGTTGAAAACTCCCGGATCTTAGCGAATGTCTCTCTTCCCCACATTGCGTGTTAACACGGCCGTTAGTATGGCTGTCGCAGTCGACACGTCGATGTATTTGTTTGCCATAACAAATGATCATGCAGTATTTAACATAATAATGATATAAAATACATATATTGCGCTAAATTCCTCGGGAAACCCAAGCTTGGCAGCGCAACAAAACAAAAGGGTTCACTGGGGAGCTGTGGAGGATAAGTTTAAACAGGTTTTTAGTTTACGGCGAAATGTTGCTATATTTCCTACAGACTAAACACTAACAGGGATTGAGTTCCACAGAGTCGGTGCAGCAACTGAAAAAGCTCTAGTTCCGACATTTGTCTTAACACTGGCAATAAAAAGGAGATAGGAAATAAGACACTATAAGACATTGTTTTCCCCAAATATATTTCATTTTCTTACATATTATATATAACATCACAAAGCAATGTTTGTTTTACTCAATAGATGCTTCTATAATAAGTCATACACTAGCTATGGGAATGATTGTATGTGTTTCTATGGTTACAAAGTCTAATCATTTTATGAAATATAGTATAGGGAAATTTCTTATGCAAACATTCAAAGATGGCTACCAAAATGGCTCCCTTAAATGCATAAAGAATCATAGTGTGATATATGTAGTAGCCCCTTTTCTTATAGGCGTTTTTGCAATCAATAGATTCCTTGCCTTCAGTGGGAGTGATCAGGCTGGGGCATTGTGTGACCAATGGCGGCGAGTGCAGTGCGATTGAACGATACTCATATCAAGTTTACATTCCTCAGTCCAGTGACAGAGATGCATTGGCTCCTCTGAGGTCAGCAAACACCTGTTCACTTTACCACCACGAAACTCATCAACAGCGCGAACTATGTTGCCATGATGCGGAATCATGATGAAGAATGTGGTACTGCATCTCCAAACCTGCCTGCGCCAATGTTGAATGGCGGGCATCAGTGAGCAACTTCTATCTACGCGAGCGTTAGCTGGCGCTACAGTCCATCGCTACAGTCCATCGCTAGTCAAATACAGGTACAACGGAAGCTGTAGCTCAAGGAAAGCTGAAAGTATAGTTTAATGACATGTGCAGTTTGTGAGATTCGCAGTTTGATTGCATCCGGCTACTGCTGTGATGATGATGCCACACCTGGCGGCCATATATGGATTTTTCAGAAAGAGTAGCACGTGTTGATATGTAATATTGATTCGACTGCCAAAAAAAGCACCATTCCCCTAGCTAGCATAGAAGCAACGATGTTGTCAAAATTAGTAGCGCAAACATTGAGTTGTGACGTATTTCAATGTCGATGGCCTGACAATTACATTACATGACAATTACATTACATGACAATTACATTACATGACAATTACATGACAATTACATATTGTTTAAATAAAATAAATGGCGTCCGTATTGTTTCACTCACTTACATTATAAATAATATATTGTTTCACTCACTTACATTATAAATAATATACTTATACAAAGAAAAAAATAGACATTTAGAGCCCACAGACGCCCCAGACTATTCGATTGCACAGTGCATGCAATGCGTGTGCGTGTACCCGTGTGTGCGTGCGTGTGTGCGTGCGCGCGCGCGTGTGTGTGTACTGTCACAATGTGGTTTGGGAGAATGATTCTGGGTTTATTTTCTATCCCTTTGTTCATTAATTTAAATTAAAAGAATTTACACCAGTAGTGTACACTCGGTAGTCTACGTAATAGTGCTGCCATCTAACGTACGGCAATGCGAGGGTGCCACATGTTGACTAAGGTATAATTTACACCAGTAGCGTACACTCGGTAGTCTACGTAACAGTGCTGCCGTCTAACGTACGTCAAGGTGTGATATTTCCACAATGCGAGGGTGCCACATGTTGACTAAGGTATAATTTACACCAGTAGTGTACACTCGGTAGTCTACGTAACAGTGCTGCCGTCTAACGTACGTCAAGGTGTGATATTTCCACAATGCGAGGGTGCCACATGTTGACTAAGGTATAATTTACAACAGTAGTGTACACTCGGTAGTCTACGTAACAGTGCTGCCGTCTAACGTACGGCAAGGTGTGATATTTCCACAATGCGAGGGTGCCACATGTTGACTAAGGTATAACTACTTGAGCGAATTTGTACTATTATAAATTGGAGCATTATTCCTTCAGTTAGGATGATAAAATTTAGTATGTATAGAACCGTTTTGACGTGATTGATACGATGGTATCATTTTGAGTAACATTTAGTGAAGGTATAATAATTTTAATACCTGGACTAGCCAGTTATTGTTTAGCAGGCAAGGTGCGACAAATAATGTCACGCCTTTGCCAGGTGCTAGACAGCTCGGAATATTCGTTTTATTAATTAAGACGCATTAAGACGTAAGAGTTGAGTGATACAATTAATATTACGTGGATAGTTTGTAATAGGATATACTGATTGTTTTTTCCTTCACTATGTATTTTCAGCAACTTATTGAGAAGTTGAAATTAGAAGGTAAATAGCTCCAGGAGTTTGTTTGACAGGAGCAACGGCTCGCTAAGGAAGCAGCCGCTACACAGCGCGAGGAGAGAGCGCTTGAGCGCCAGCGCTCTTATTAAGAAATGGAGCATAAGATGAGAAGAGAAGTTGCACGAGAAGGAGATGGCAACATTGCATTTGGAGGCCAATAAGGCTAAGGCTGAGGGGTTAGATCATTCAACCCGTAGCCCAAACTTCCAGAGTTCCGCGAAGCAGAAGAGAGTATCGATGCTTATCTGACCCGTTTTGAACGATTTGCAGAAAATGCAGGATGGAGAAAAGAGGATTATGCTTTAGCATTAAGCAGTCTTTTAACGGGCCGAACGTTAGAAGTTTACTTCCACCTCCCCATTTGAGACACGAATGATTATTCCAAACTTAAGCAATCACTCTTGGCTAAGTTTCTCTTAACAGCAGATTAATAAAACAAACAGGGGGTAGATGAAACTAATATATCAGTAGATTAGATCATTGTTTGAGTTAATGGATAACGTTAGCCTTTATGAGGAAAACATATGCCATGGGCGTGGGTGAGTTCACCTTCGTTGTATTGTTGTTCAACAATGCCACGTGCGACATCTTCTCGATCGCTGTCATCACGCCTGACTACATACGTGTGACAACGTTATGTCCGCTACCGTCTCGTTCGATTGATCCGCGTGACGTATTCCCGTTCGCCTTCGTTCCGTGTGACTGATAGTATGACGACGACCCGTGCGCTGTCATCTCGTTCGACCGATCCGCGTGCAGCCACCACGTTCGCCGCCACCCCGTGCGGTTGATTCGTGTGTTGCCTCCACATCATGCTACGATGTTGCTTCGTACGACGCCGACACTTCCACTTACATCACGTGCGACTGCTCCGTGTGACGCATTTTCGGTCGTCACCCCTTTCGTTGCTGTCTCGCTTGGTGGACAAGCTGACCCGATACGACAGAGAGGTTGGGTCCACATCTTGAGGTACCGTAGTGGAACACATCCCGGTATATCCTCGTCGTGATAACATATCAGTGTATCCTCCTGTGAATTCACGGAACTGTGAATTTTCTTTGATCTGTCAATGATTAAAATTACGCCATGATACAGGATCTGCTTTGCCAAGTGGATGAGCTGACAGTTCTTGTAACCACCTACGAGGGGTGATATATTACTACACGCCGTTCTGTATTTACTTTATATATATGTGTGTGTGTGTGTGTGTGTGTGTGTGTGTGTGTGTGTGTGTGTGTGTGTGTGTGTGTGTGTGTGTGTGTGTGTGTGTGTGTGTGTGTGTGTGTGTGTGTGTGTGTGTGTGTGTGTGTGTGTGTGTGTGTGTGTGTGTGTGTGTATATATATATATATATATTTTAAAATACATGTTGAAATAAGTAGCATAAACAACGTATATATCGAATTTAATATGACGTCATGATGCAAATAAATACCCATTGAATGAATATATAGGAAGAAAATATCGAATTAAACAGAGACTCACATATACTCATTGAAATAATTAGTATATATAAGCAATAAGTAAATAAATTGAAATACAGCATATTTGATTAAATAAATAATGAAAAATAAATAAATGAAAAGAATATAATAACCTACAAAAAGCCAATGGACCAGTAGAGATAAATGCAATGTAGAAACATGAGTGCGACAATATAGATCAACCAGACATAGGACTGCTGGTGAATAATTGAAAGTAAGCACACCATTTTTATGGGATCAAATACATCAACAGTATCCAACTAGATGCGTCACGTTAATAATGAATACAAGCGTTAGTAATAAGAATAATAGTGTTAGTAATAAGAATAATAATACCAATAATAAAAATAAACGAACATACCCGCACGTACAGTCGTCGGTATCTGTACTTATGCTGATGCGTGTGTGTGGGAGGATCTTACCGCGATGACTGGCCAAGGTCAAAGGTCGGTGGGGCAGAAACTGTGGACTGTCGCATATGGCTGCCATGATGTTGAACAAATGACGTCGATGATCGAGGAAGAAGGTCATCTCTTCGCAGTTCTGAGTCCAGTTTTCCATCGCGTAGTCGGTATCGTCACCGGGAAGATGGAAATGTATGACGAAAAATAACTCATCTGTCACCTCATGAAAATGATAGCTGCAACAAAATGAAACAACATGGGTGAGACGTTATGAAACGAGAGTAGGCGTTGCCTAGCGACCGTCGAACGACGACCTTACTTGGACCTGAGGGTAACGAGCGCTCTATTTGTTATCAGTAGGGAAGCAGTTACCAACGGTGTGCTTCAAAGCAGGCCACATATAAACAGGCCTACCGTTTTCAGCCCTTGTGAGAAATGTAGGTTCGTACTGACTTCAACTAAAATGTACAAAGTAAATTGTTCTTCAGGAGAAATGCCGACCGTTCAAACTATGATACACCTACAGAATGAAAACTGTAAGAACAGTAGTTATAATAACAGAGGGAATGCAACTATGCACTATCGACATGATAACCAAACCTGGAGCCAAAATAGAGGCGATAACTGAGAGGGTAAAAAACATCGTAGGCTCGGGTAAGGGTGGATCTGTTTTAGTACATGTAGGGACAAATAACGTAGAGAGGGAGGGTACAACTGCCATAGTTAGGAAATATAGGCAGTTGGTCAGAACACTAAAACAGACGCGGGTTGAGCAGGTAATACTGTCAGGGATTTTACCTGTGATGGGCAGGAGGGGTCATAAATATCGAAATTGTCGGGGGATGGCAATTAACATGTTAGTCCGGAGGCTGTGTAGGGAAGAGGAAGTTGGATTTGTGGATTTATGGGAAAGTTTTGTTGGGAGGGGTGATATGTACATGAAGGATGGGCTTCATTTAAGTGGAAAGGGGGCGGCAGTATTCGCGGACAAACTTTCAGCAGCAGTAGATAGCGACTTGGGTACAATGACAAATATTTTTGGAAGTAAACATTCTTTAAACTAGAAGTGCAGGGGGGTTACCTAGAGGTGTCTCAAGCAGAACAAGAGACCACTAGCACAGATAAACCAATATCAAATCATCCGAAAAACATCTCTGAAAAAGGTTATAGATGCGTATGTTTAAATGCAAGGAGCATAGTAAATAAGAAAAACGAATTAAACTTTATGGTAGAAGATATTGACCCTCACATAATTGGTATAACTGAATCATGGGCCAACATAGATATAACAGATGCTGAATTAGGACTGAAGGATACGTAATGTTTAGGAAAGATCGAATAGGAAGAAGGGGCGGGGGAGTTATTTTATATGTTAAAGAATCTATTCAGGCTTATGAAATAAAACTAGAAAGGGAAGCAGATTGCGATGAAGCTGTTTGGTGCAAAATTGTTTCAGGAAATTCAAAATTAACTGTTGGATTAGTTTACCGAAGTCCAAACATAAACGAAGAGGACAACACAAAAATAAAAAACGCTATAAAGGAAGTTAGTAAAGGGGAATGTATCATAATGGGAGATTTTAACCATGGACACATACAATGGAATTCTCTAGAGAGCACAGGGATTGAGGATCAACAATTTCTATGTTTAATCCAGGATAGCTTTCTTACTCAGCACGTACTAGAACCAACCAGGGGAGAAAATGTATTAGATATAGTTTTGTCATCACAAAAAGAATTAGTGGACAATGTAAAAATATTTGAACCATTGGGTAATAGTGACCATAATCAAATACATTTTGACATCAATGTAAAATCAGAAAGTAAAAGTAAGAAAACGTACAAGAGAAACTTCCACAAAGGTAACTACAAAGATATGAGAAAATACTTAGCACAGCTAGATTGGAATAACATGCTGATGAATAAGACTGCAATTGAATGTTGGAATATTCTAAAATGTGAAATTGAGAGTATCATTGATAAATTTGTTCCCTTCCAAAAACAAGGAAAACGGTGTAGAAAGAAACACGTGTCAAAAGAGGCAATTAGAAAAATAATGCTAAAACAAACTATGTGGAGGGTTTATAGGCGTACCAGAAAGGAAGAAGACTATGCAAAATACAAAGAGGCACTTAATGCAGCTACAACTGAAATAAGACAATCTAAAAGAAGCTATGAGCAAAAACTGGCATGTAACATAAAAACTGACAGCAAGAGTTTTTATGCATATGTCAGGAGTAAACAAAACGTACAAGACAAGGTTGGACCTCTAGAAGACAGTGCTGGAAATATAATATCACAGGGGTTTTTAATGGCGGAAGACCTAAATGGTTACTTCAGTTCAGTGTTTACAAAAGAAGATATTAGTTCATTACCAGTTGCTGATGCTAAATTTCAGGGGACTAAATCTGACTATTTAGGACCGTTAGTTGTAACTCCAGAATTGGTAGCTAGGAAAATAAAGGCAATGAAGGATAACAAATCACCGGGAGTGATGGGATTCCTCCAAAATTACTAATGGAAACAGTAGAACAAATCAGTATACCACTTGCAAGAGTATTCAACTTGTCATTAAAAGAGGGAGCTGTTCCGTTTGAATGGAAAGAAGCAAACATCATACCATTATTTAAAAAGGGTTCGAGAAATAAGTCAGAGAATTACAGACCAGTGAGTTTAACGTCAGTGATTTGTAAATTATTAGAAAGGTTAATTAAAGACCATATGGTGGACTTCCTCGTTAAGCATAAATTATTAAATTCATCTCAACATGGATTCCTTAAAGCGAGGTCATGCTTAACAAATGTGTTATGTTTTTTGGAAGAAATCACTAAGTGGATAGACGAGGGATCGCCAGTAGATATTATCTACTTAGATTTTCAGAAAGCTTTTGACAAAGTGCCACATCAAAGATTGCTACTTAAATTAAAAGCCCATGGTATCGGGGATAGCATAACTGACTGGATAGAACAATGGCTGACTGACAGAAGACAACGAGTTGTAGTAGATGGCGAAGTTTCAAATTGGAAATCGGTTTTGAGTGGGGTACCTCAAGGATCAGTATTAGGACCTATATTATTCTTAATTTATATCAATGACTTGGACGACAGTATAACAAGTAACGTACTGAAATTTGCGGACGACACAAAACTGTTTAGAAAGGTTAATACTGATGGTGATAAACAACATTTACAAAACGATCTAGACAGATTAGTGAAATGGTCTGAGAAATGGCAGATGCTGTTCAATTTTGGGAAATGTAAATGCCTACATACAGGACATGGGAACTTGAATGTAAACTATAAAATGGGAGCTACTGTTCTTGGTACTACTGTAAAAGAAAAGGACTTAGGAGTTACAATAAGCGCTGATATGAAAGTTTCAGAGCAGTGTGGTATTGCAGCTTCAAAGGGTAATCAAATTCTTGGATTGATTAGAAGAAACATAACATACAAGGGAAAAAAGTTAATTATACCTCTTTATAAAGCAATAGTTAGACCTCATTTAGAATACTGTATACAAGCATGGAGACCATATCGTAAGAAGGATATAGATACGCTTGAACGCATACAAAGGAGAGCAATTAAAATGATTCCAGAACTTAGAGACCTTAGTTATGAAGAACGCCTGAAAGAATGTGGTTTAACAACTCTAGAGACAAGGAGGTTAAGAGGAGATCAGAATGAAGTTTTTAAGATATTGAATGGGTATGAAAATATTGATAGAAATATGTTTTTCTCACTCAAGAAGGATAGCAGAACTAGAGGACATGAGGTAAAATTAGTAAAGGATCAATGTAGATTGGACATCAGGAAGCACTCGTTCTCACAGAGGACAGTAAATGAATGGAACAAACTGTCTACAGATTGTGTAACTGCTAGCAGCGTGAATATGTTTAAAAACAAGGTTGACACATATATCAGGAGGGCGGGTTATAAGTAGGTGAACATTTTTGGACTCTCGATAAGCCAATGGCTTCCTTGTCCACTTGCCATCTGGGCCTTTGGCTTGGATGGCAAATCTTGTTAAATCTTGTTAAATAACTATACTTACAGACGGCCCATCATGTTCATCAGGACGTGTCCAATGTTGATGTACGCCACGAGCAAGTTGTCACTCACCCCGGTGTACATGGTGCAGCAGACATGTTGAAGAAAACAGGCGAAGATGAGATTTACATACCGTGGAGTCACTGTACCTATGTCATGAGAATGGGACCCTCGTGCAGGAATCGAGAAACAATGGAGGGAGTCTTACGTAAGCCATACGTACAACGCCGCGAGTAAGTGTTAGGGAAGCCAGAGACATAATGGAGTAAGTGTTAGGGAAGCCAGAGACGCAATGGAGTTAGTGTTAGGGAAGCCAGAGACATAATGGAGTAAGTGTTAGGGAAGCCAGAGACACAATGGAGTTAGTGTTAGGGAAGCCAGAGACACAATGGAGTTAGTGTTAGCGACGCCAGAGACACAATGGAGTTAGTGTTAGGGTAACCAGAGAGACAATGGAGTTAGTGTTAGGGAAGCCAGAGACACAATGGAGTTAGTGTTAGGGAAGCTAGATACACAATGAAGTTAGTGTTAGGGAAGCCAGAGACACAATGGAGTTAGTGTTAGGGAAGCCAGATACACAATGCGAAAAGGATAAACGCATTACTAGAAGAGAATGGACTATCCATCACCCCTGAAGTGACGCAGTAGCGAGGTGGGAAAAAAGAGGGTGAGAGGGCACGACCGAATTAGCTCTGGGGAAACATAGAAATGGCAGTGTAGGGACGTTGTGAAATCACAAATACATCAGGGATCGAGCAGTTAAATTCGCCGGAGAACACCATCCGTTGTCAAACGTTTATGCATGTAGAGTAGAAGCGTGGGGTTCTGTATTTTCAAACGTGCAAACGTGTACCAATGGAAACAGTGCATCTTTCATCACGATAAAACAAAAAAACATCAAATCAACGGGCTCGGGTCGACAAGCCAAGGGCGTGAGTAAATCGATGAAACGGACACTGATGTACTCCAAATAGAATGCTCAGAGACGGAGCATCATGAGTGCATTACTGAAAATAAAAATCAGAGATGCACGTCTAAGGACCTATCTGTTGGACACGAAAGATGCTCCATAGGTGGAATGGGTGAGATAATTCTAGGGTTACTGGGGGAGAAACAGGTGTGGAGGAACCGGTCAGAGTATGCACGGCGAAATTCTTATAGAAATTTGAAGTTACACAAGACACAAAAACAAAGCACAGTTAGTTAATGCGGGGTCGCTAGGTGGCGTGGTCAGCGGTGGTGTTGTCGGTTCGGATCTCCGGTGGATTTAGTCGTTTTTGCTAACTTATATAATAATTTACCTTGATTACTGATCGGTACACCGATCAAGTAAAACATAAAGACCCAGACGGGAGAAACCTGAACGCTATATGCTGAATGCATCTAAGTAAAATCTGCACTTAGACCAGGCAGATTAAATTTGTATTTCCCGCCCTTTGGGTCAAGGCCGATCTGTGTAAACAAAGACCCAACGGCCAACAAGGCTACCGTATGTCTTAACTGAACATAGCTTGTTAGACGCACTTGCTCGGATATGAACACCTAGCGTGACATATACATACACGCTGTCTATCCATGCTATATATCCCTGCCGCATATCTTTTGTACCAACCAGGCTTTTAACCGACGCTGAACTTTATGATATAGATCGTAACGCCTGTCGGACAAACAAGCTGATTTGTCTGAAGCTCCGTCTTATCCTGCACAAATCAGCGTCATCCATTGCACAGCTTTCACGAGTTCTTCTTGTAGCTATTCAGATTTTATATAAGTATTATTAAGATTTTATATAAGTATTATTGTCGTTTTATATAAGTATTACTTGGTTCGTAGGACGGACCTCGCCTTATACTGTTCGCACCGGCTGGGTTCTCAGCAAACTTAAAGGCAGGGGTAGGCCCTTATAAACTATATACTAATAAGGCTACTTCAGCAAGACGTTCTTTTATACCCAGTGTTGCCCTGGGGGTGAAGATCTCTCCAATTTCTTTGCACGGGCACATTTCTTGTCACTCTGCATGCACCACTACGGCGCCTATACGGTTTTAGTGCTGTTGACCTATGCTGAGCGGGTTTTTACAGTTTATTTTATTTTATTGTCGATGTCATTTTTAGAATCGATATATTGCTATCATTTTATACATTTTTCATCATTTGAGGACAATAGACTATCATTAAGACAATGTTGCCGCTATTTCTTTTGTGTGTTTTATTTTATCATGTTCAATGGCTTCGAGAGGTGATGATTTTGCCCTGTGCAAGCTACTTACCCTCCAACGGTCGGCTGTCATCTCAACATTTCCCCAACCTACGAGAATACAACATTCTTTGTCCTTTTTACACAGCTTGCCATGTCTTAATCTTTGTTTTAATCGCAAGTTACTGCCAAGGCCACGCTCTACGCCTACATTTAAATTAACAATAATTCTACTGCTATCGGGCGACGTAAGTTTAAATCCTGGGCCTGCTATCAGACGTAACATTTGGTTAGCTACCACAAATGTTCGATCAATTCGGGATAAGACAGCATCACTTAGCGATTTAGTAATTTCTAAAACAATAGAAATTCTTGCTGTAACTGAGACCTGGCTCAGACCACATGATACAGCTGCCTGCATTGCTGACATTTCTCCTTCTGGTTATACGTTCCATCATCGACCACGTTCAGTTAGACGAGGTGGTGGTGTTGGCTTTTTGGTATCAAAACAGGTCAAAGTTAAATTACATTCGAACCATGAGTACTCTAGTTTTGAATCCATTTCTGTTGAAATTTCAGATTATTCTTTCTCCGCTTATTTCGTCTGTATTTATCACCCTCTAGGACACCCAGCCAATTTCTTTGAATAATTCCAGGATCTACTGGAAAATTTGGCACCTATTCATTCAGAATTTTATATTTTTGGTGATTTTAATCTTCATTTGGACATACCTTCAGCAATAACAACTACTTTTAATGACATCCTGGTATCGTTTGATTTGAAACAACATGTTACCTTTTCGACACACGTACATGGCCACTGGCTCGATCTTTTCATAACTCGTTCAACTTTTTACAATATCCAAACACCTACAGTTTCGGATGGTTTATCAGACCACCACACTGTCATTGTCGATGTTAACGTTTCCAGAACTAAATTAGAATCAAAACACTCTGTATTTTACAGACATATTCATAAGATTAACAACGCTGCTTTAAAGGCTGACATCCTTAAATCCGACCTAATCATAAAACCAGGACCCCTATCCGTTTGTGTGGACAGTACTATCAAGTACTCAAGTCTTTACTTAACAAACATGCACCTGTAATATCCAAATCTGTATCACAAAAGCCACCCACTTCATGGATGACTCCCGAAATTCTACAATATAAAAGGCGTCGTCGTTATCTTGGCGCGTATAGCGCAAATCACGCTCGTCTTTGGACAGGTCGCGTTATTCAAAACACTGTCACTACTGCAACACACAAATGGCCAAAGCTAAATCGGATTATTAAACAAATATGGTCTCAAATAACTCTGAAAGTCCACGTCAGCTATGGAACTGCATAAATCAAATTCTACACAGGCGCCCTGCTCCGTCTCTTCTAATCATGTTTTAATCAAGTCTCTATGTGACAGTCATTTCAATGACAAAATCAGTCTTATCCATTCTGCTTTCCCAGATCATACTTTTAGTACTGTAAACGTGGCCTCTCCACGAGTAAATTCTTTACTTGTATCATTTGAACCTGCCACAGCTGATGAAGTGAAGAAAATAATTATGTCTTCCCCAAATAGGTCCTGTGAGCTTGATCCACTACCAACCGTAGTGTTGAAATCTTGTCTTGATACATTGCTCAAACCGATAACGGATATTATAAATGCATAACTGTGTTCTGGCTTGTTTCCGGATGATTTCAAACACGCCCATGTCAGTCCACTTCTTAAAAAGACATCTTTGTCTAAAGAAGATCTAAACAGTTATAGATATGTTTCCAATCTCAGCTTTATTTCCAAAATACTTTTGTTTTTATTATATCCGTGATCTTCGCCGTATTCGACGGTATATGTCACTTTCTGTCGCTAAAACTATTGCAACAGCTCTTGTTAGCAGCAAACTTGATTACTGCAATTCCCTCCTTCATAATATTGCTATCTAGGATATTAAAAAACTTCCACGTGTCCAAAATTGTCTGGCTAGGGTAGTTACACGATCTCCTCGTTTCTCTCGCTCAGTGCCACTTCTAAAATCATTGCATTGGCTCTCTGTGCGATATCGCATTATTTTTAAGATCTGTACAATTACCTATCAAGCCCTTTCAACCAAACAACCAGCATATTTACATTCAATGCTCACTCCAGCAAGACAGCCCAGACAACTTCGGTCGTCTGGTTCTGGTTTACTTTCTGTTCCCAGAGTTAAGACAAACGCTGGAACTCGAGCTTTCTCAGTTGGAATTCACTCCCCAACAGCGTAAAATCAGCAAGAAATATAGCTTCATTTCGCCGTAATCTGAAAAACATCTTTTCAAAATGGCCTATCCTCCTTAGCTTCTTGGCACCTCCATCCATCGGTTGACGACTTTTTGCATTGTACATGGTTACGAGAATGCCTAATCCTTCCGAGGATATTGGCGCCAAAGAAGTCTTATTATTATTATTATTATTTATTATTATATCCTCAGAAATGAAACCAGATGCGAAAGCGACATAGCCGCGATGTCGATAACAAAACGATATGACCTTGTGATCGCACCCTGCAGGGCCGATAGTAGTATGTGTACAATTGTGAGCAAGCCGATTTGGGGATCTTTTTAATTGGTCAATAGGTGACCACGTGACCCCGGGCGACTGTTATTGGTCGAGAGCACCCACGTGACCTGGTGGGTACCCTATTATCGCTCAAAAAGGCAACCTGTTTTGCACTGATAAGCCGTCAGGGAGCGCTCACGGAGAGCTGTTTTTGATTGGTCAATGGGAAACCCCAGAAATGACATCATCGAAACCTACGGGTAAATCCCCTGATTGGTCAATGGGAAATACTAGAATTACGCCGATTTACGGGCGAATAGTTGTTCGAACGCGCGTTTAGGAGGACGTTACGGTTACATAAGTTTTATTTGTTTTCTGAATCCTTCTGTATGAAATTTAGCATAGTGACGCGCCTTGTTTATCGAACGAGGTTACGCACTTCCATATTTTGGCATTGCGGACGGGAGCTGACGTAAGCCGCACACAGAACAATACCAAATAAGGACATGCAGCTGACGTAAGCCGCACACAAAACTCGCAAGTGCGGTATTTATGCAGGACTGAGGCGGTATAGGCAGCATATAGGTGTCGACATGAGACGACATACGTCGAAAAGTTCTCGATATAATGTGATGGTGCGATATGTGTTGTATAGCCTACATGAATGGCTGCGTTTTTCTCGCTGCATGCATGCTAGCGGTCGAATGTCCATGCATGCAGCGAGAACAACGCAGCCATGCATGTAGGCTATACAACACCTATCGCATCATCACATTATATCGATAACTTTTTGACGTATGTCGTCTCATGTCGACACCTATATACTGCCTATACCGCCTCAGTCCTGCATAAATACCGCACTTTCGAGTTCTGTGTGCGGCTTACGTCAGCTGCATGTCCTTATTTGGTATTGTTCTGTGTGCTGCTTATGTCAGCTCCCGTCCGCAAGTTCTGTGTACGGCTTACGTCAGCTGCATGTCCTTATTTGGTATTGTTCTGTGTGCGGTTTACGTCAGCTCCCGTCCGCAATGCCAAAATATGGAAGTGCGTGACCTCGTTCGATAAACAAGGCGCGTCACTATGTTAATTTTTATACAGAAGGATTCACACAACAAATATAACTTGTGTAACCGTAACTTCCTCCTAAATGCACCTGCATCCCGACAATACGTTGGCTCATTATGTCACGGATTACCTCATCGTATCGCTTTGTCTGGCGAGTCGGAATGCGGGATGGTGGAGTTATAATACCCGCACACTTGCTAAAACGTTCGACAGGAGGATGCCTGGTTCTTCCTCAACGAGCTCGCGCGTACGTTGACGGACAATGTAAAGGCGAAATTGTGTTACAGCAACATTTCTCCGACCTGAGAGTTTACATGCTTTAGAAGAGTGCGATGAGAATCGTACTGGGTTTCCACCAGTCGGTCGTCACCAGTCCGAAAGCTGTGCCGTACCAAAACCTAGGAGGAAAGAATCTACGTCTCACGCCTTCAGCCACAGTGCAACCACGACATACCGGTGTGTACACCTAACACAAACAAGCCGATTCCGTGTTGGCATGAACCAAAGGTTCATCATCATCTACGTCTACATAGACGTTGTGGAGACTCGCATCGTTGGCGACATTATCGTATCGTTGTTGTGGATCGTTCCGGTTCGAGGACAGCACGGTACCACGATCCATAATCGTTTCGACTACGTCAAGTAGGTGGCCCTGTTATGCAAAGAGTTAGGAACGATTGCGATAAGAGACGACACCGGGCGACCCGCGTCATTCGAACACGGTAAGGTGACGTAGTAAGAGCGGACTGTTATGCTGAAATACAACGACTATTACGCGCGCCACGCAGGTGGTGCGTTGCCCTACTTCGTCGGTGCCCGATTCCAGCGGGGTCACGGGTTGGCTAGTCTATTCGAAGGTCTGATGCGGAGCGCCATGCTGCTCATCAAGCGAGGAGTCGTGGCGTTCGGAAAGCGCGCGTTGAAGACCGGCGTGCACAGCACCGACGACGTCATGTCCGGCCAGAACATTACAAAAGGCGGCAAAAAGACGCATCACGGACGATGTAAGGACCTATTACTCGGACTGTGGTCCCCCCGGCGTGCGACCTCGTAAACGCATAAAACGCTCCACCTCGAAGCGATGGGTCAACAGAGTGCCGAGATGTCTTAAGAAGCAGACGAAGAAACGCGGGTTCAACGTGTTGGACTTTGGCTTTCTTACATAGATAATCGTGCGAGTTGGTCAAGAGCGAGCTGGACCTCTTTAGTTTGCCTCCGACTCAGACCAGCATCGCCCGCAGTCATTAGGTGGCACATCAGCCGATGACGTCTCTCGACTCGGGCGGTCCGATAGAATTCCTTCTGCCCGGATCGGAAGACGATTACCTCGATCTCGCCAGCACTTTCCTACACGTGCAAGCGAAGGCGACAAGAGCCGACGTGCCCGGTCTCGACATTGGGTCCGGTGAACAATTATCTGTATTCGTTGTTCAGTCAAATCGACATTTACCTGAACGGCACGCTCGTGACCCCTTCGACCAACACGTACGCGTATCGCGTCTACACGGAGTTGTTATTAATATTGCACCGAGGCCAAGAGATCGTAACTGTCGAGTTAACTGTGATACAAGGACACGCACGCTCGCATGGAAGCCGTCGAGATCACCGACGGGGGCACTTCTAATGTAGTTTCGGTTTCGACTTGACCCCCAGACGCGAAAAAACTACGAAATGCATGTCCACGATCAGCTGCGGTCGCCTACGCCGAATTCGAGTCTTTGCTGAGAATCGATAAGAGCCGGAACATCATTTACGACTTCTGATGGACACCGTTCAGATCGCCAGACTCCTAGCGAGAGACTCGCGAACTAGATCGATTTTTCGCGTCGTCGTAGGGGTGCGACGCTTTCCCGGTCGCTTTCGTGCGCAATACAAACAACGGTGACGAACCGGACGAACATTGGATAGCGTTGTACGTGGACGTCAATGGACGCGGCGATTACTTCTGCTCGTACGGTCTACCACCTCTACACGTGTCGTTCCGCGCATTCTTGAAATAACATTGCTCTGAGTGAAATCAAAGTGTCAAGAGACTTCAGAGTCCTCTATCGAACGTTTGCGGACAATATTGCGTAGCTTATTTACTGCTTCGTTCCAACGGCTTTCCGGTGAGAACTTTCGTCAAAGATTTAGTCGTTAACGATTGCCGCGTGTTTGATTTGCTTAAAGAGCGATTGACCACAGTTCCATTTACTAAATTAGAGGGCAATACATCAGAACATTTAGGGCAGTTATTTGTAACTCCTGAAATTATAGCAAACCAAATTAAGAAGATGAAAGATAATAAATCATATCGGGTTGATGGGATACCACCAAAACTGCTTAAGGAAATTGTTGAGCAAATTAGTACACCACTTGCAAAATTGTTTAACTTGTCACTGGAAGAAGGTATAGTTCCTTCAGAATGGAAAGAGGCAAACATTACGCCGCTATTTAAGAAGGGATCGAGGAACAAGCCAGAACATTACAGACCAGTGAGTTTAACATCAGTTGTATGTAAATTACTCGAAACATTAATTAGAGACCACGAATTCCTTGTAAAACATAAATTAATAAATACATCTCAACATGGGTTCCTAAAAGCAAGGTCATGTCTAACTAATCTCTTATGTTTTTTAGAAGAAATTACAAAGTGAGTAGATGACGGGTCACCAGTGGATGATGTCTACTTAGATTTTCAGAAAGCTTTCGATAAAGTGCCACTTCAAAGATTGTTACTTAAACTAAAAGCCCGTCGCATAGGTAATGATGTAATCAACTGGATAGAAGTGGCTTACACACAGAAAACAGAGAGTAATAGTAGATGGTGAGTTTTTCAAATTGGAAATCTGTTTTGATCAGTATTAGGCCCTATACTGTTTTAATATATATATATATATACATGATTTGGAAGATGACATATCTAGCAAAGTACTCAAATTTGCAGATGACACAACAGTATTCATAAAGGTTACTAATGATACAGATAAACAAAGTTTACAGGATGATCTAGATAAATTAGTTAAATGGTCAGAAAAATGGCAAATGTTATTCAATTTTGGGAAGTGTAAATGTATACACATAGGACATGGAAACATGGACGAAGAATATAAAATGGTGGATGCTGTACAAGGTAGAACCACACAAGAAAAGGACTTAGGAGTAACATTTAGCGCTGATATGAAAGTTTCAGAGCAATGTGGGATTGCTGCTTCGAAAGGAAATCAAATTCTAGGGATAATTAGGAGAACTATCATGTATAAGGAGAAATAGGTAATTGTACCCCTGTACAAAGCAATAGTTAGACCACATTTGGAATATTGTATTCAAGCATGGAGGCCGTATTCTAAAAAAGACATAGATAAGCTAGAAAGAATGCAACGAAGAGCAACTAAAATGATTCCAGAATTGAGAGACCTTAGTTACGAAAGTCGCTTATTACAATGTGGTTTGACAACACTAGAGACCAGGAGACTAAGAGGAGACCAAATAGAAGTGTTTAAAATAGTGAATGGTTATGAGGATGTTGATAGGAATATGTTCTTCAAACTTAAAGAAGGCAGTAGAACCAGAGGATATAAAGCAGCATTAGTTCAGCAGTGTAGGTTGGACATGAGAAACTACTCGTTCTCACAGAGGGTGATAAATGAATGGAACAAACTGCCAAATGATTGTGTTAATGCTAGTAGTGTGAATATGTTTAAAAATAGAATTTACAAATATTTGATAAGGGCGGGCTACACATAGATGATAAAATTGTTGGACTCTCGATAAGCCAATGGCTTCCTTGTCCACTTGCCATCTGGAACTTGTTGTTTGGGATGGCAATCTTGTTAAATCTTGTTAAAGAGCTGAGAGAGAGTAGATTGTAATATCGTTTATCCTCTATCGCTCGTGCCTCCGGCGCGGTGGACGCACCCATAAGCTCTGGACCTCTGGCGCGGTGGTCACCGCTCCTACGTCCTCCTCGACGACCTCTGACACTGTGATCAACACCCGCAAGTCTCATCGTCATCTCGTAGTAGTTACCCTACCCTCTTGTATTTACACCCTACCCTCTTGTATTTACACGCTACCCTCTAGTATCACGCTTGTTGTTGTTCAATAAAATACGTGTGCACTCGCTCTACCGTACTGCCGAACGCCCTTTGACCCTCCGGCTAGATGACCCCTTAGACTACCTTCTAGATGACCTCATTCATTCCTCACTCCGTCGGCAGGTAGCGCTTCTGTAGTCGCCATGGGCGCCTTCGTCTAGTGAGCGATAATGGAAATCTTCGTCCATACTCTCACCCAGGAGGAATGGCCCCACATGGACCCGCAAAAAAAGGAACTACATTTATGTAACGAGATCCATTTACTAACTACTTACATAATATATACATAAACACTACACTACGGCTCTCTGTGTCACGCAGTTGCTGCAAAGAGGTCGATGTCGTGTGAAAGGAAACCAATTTTAGGAAACTAGATGTGTAAGAAGACGATAGTTATGTAAACAAAAGTCTTTTAGTGCAAATATATTAAGTAGCTTTCAATTTGAAGGTTTCGACAATAGTACTAATATTTATTGCATCGTAATAAGCCACAATGTGACGTTCATTGCAGGTCAATTATCTTTGGAATTAATGTGGAATATGCGTAGGGAATAATTGTGTATATGCGTAGGGAATAATTGTGTATATGCGTAGGGAATAATAATAATTGCCCAAACAAGTGCATTATGCATCATTGATATATTTGTTCCTTGTACAACACCCAGAAAAAAACATGTCGAAATAGTCTAAATAAATGACAAAGGAGCACTTTATGCAACTTCGCTGAAATTAAAAAGTCTAAAAGAAAATATGAAAAAATATCCATGTACTATAAAAATTAGAGTAAGAGCAAGGTCTGATCATTAGAAGAAAGTGATGGACATGCAATATCACAGGTTTTTTGGCAGACGCCCAAACTGGTTGCTTGTGTTAAGTGATGCTATGAAGCTCGTAAATATCAAAACATTCACAACCGACTACAATACAGTTACAATGCATTTTATTCGGGAATTGCAACGTGTACAGTACCGAGCAGTTGCGTCCAGTTTGTCTGAACGGATTAGTTGCAAGGTGAACTACAGCATAAAAGCGATATCAACAAACACAAATTAAGTTTGTCTCTAACCTAATAGTAACGACGCGTAAACTAGTATCTTGTAGACAAACGACATACTTGGTTCACGGAATTAGTAACCCGAGAGGAAGGTGACACACTGCGTAGCCCATTAACAGCAACTGTTCCGTGACACAATGTAGGAAGGCATACTTTTGACAAAACAATTCTTAATCATTTAATCAAACCAATTTCTCAATTAACTAAGTATCATTATTGGAGTGCACATTTCAAAATGTTTTGGATCCAGACGCACAATACGTCCATGCATTTTCTTCTGAAAATAAGTATATAATATATATTTTGCTGTTGCTTACAACGAACTGTAATACAATCTCGCTGATGCGTCGGCGAAGATTGGTGCGGATCAGAACTCTCATATAAAACAACCACGTGGATAGCTATTAGTACACATGACAGTGTACCAATGTTGTAGCCATTAGTACGCATGATAGTATACACATTTTGTAGCCATTAATAAACATGATAGTGTACCAATATTGTAGCTATTAGTACATGATATTGTACCAATGTTGTAGGCGTTCTCGGGATACATTTGGCGACTACTCTACTGGCGATTAGCTTCCTCTAGCGGTTTATTGAAGTTCAATTTTCAGCACCTATTATAAGAAAAATCATTGAAATATATTACGTTCATATTTATATATGTTCATATTATTTATATATGTTCATGTTATTTATATACGTTCATACCATTTATATATGTTCATGCTGTTTACGTATGTTCATAGTATTTATACATGCATTATCGGTGTGTGAAACGTTGCGTATATTTGTTTTTCGTTTGGGTCATTAAGATGAGAGGCTGATACAAGGTAATAATATTACTCAGGTATATAAAGACTGAAGAAGAAAATACAGTTATTGAGAGCCTCTTTGAGAATGAGTGATACATTGAATCGGATAGTGAGTGAGTCAGTCAAGGAATGGATGTGTGAGCTAGTGAATGAATGATGTGAGGGAATATGAGTGAGTGAGTGAGTGAGTGAGTGAGTGTGTCGGTGGGTGGGTGGGTGTGTGAGTGAGTGAATTAATGACTGTAGATATGTAAGATACACTGAATTACTAAATTACTGAATGAATGAATGAGTGGATGAGTGAGTGAGTGAGTGAGTGAGTGAGTGAGTGAGTGGGTGAGAGAGACAGAGAGCGGGAGAGTGCGAGAGGGAGAGAGTGAGTGAGTCAATTAGTGATTTAGTGACTGTTTCAGATACACTGTGTTACTGAATGAATGAATGAGTGAGTGCGTGAGTGTGAGTGGGTGGGTGTGTGGGTGAGTGAGTGAGTGAGTGAGTGGAGGAGTGAGTGAGTGAGATAGAGATAGAGATAGTGAGTGAGTGAGTGAGTGAGTGAGTGAGTGAGTGAGTGGGTGAGTGGATGGGTGGGTGGGTGGGTGAGTGAGTGGATGAGTGAGTGAGTGAGAGAGTGGATGAGTGAGTGGATGAGTGAGTGAGTGGAGAAGCGAGTTAGTGAGTCAGTGAGTCAGTGAGAGAGTGAATAACTAATGTGGATTCGTGCAAGGGAATGTACAATTACGAAGAATTAAGAAACGGTTGTGGAAATATAGTAATTAGTGAAATTGTAGTAATTAGCGAAGTGCATTTCAATAGTATTTACTGTACAACTTTCAAATTAGTTGTATACATTTTTATTTACTTATCAGTCATGTTAATTTGCTTATCAGTCATGCTAATTTAATTAACTGTCATGTTAATTTACTTACCAGTCATGTTAATTTTCTTTTCGGGAAAGCCAAAGAATTTCGGGAAGTGGACTGTAACACAAAAACGTCACACAATATTCCCACGATTTTCACGTACCCTGTACACAGTTTGAAACATGAGGAACTATGGATATCGGGGATAAATGAAAGTCCAAGCACCGAATAGAAGCAATGTAATGTGAACCCATTTACTCGGCTAATGTGCTCAACTTCTACGACGGTGATATCTCATGCCATATGTACCACTTCACTTTAGAACATTCTTAATCCCATTAAATTCAGCGATACTATTTTGTCAATGTTTTAAACAAGCCTACATTATTATCATGAGTGATAATGCTTTAGTTCTGCACTGACATTCCTGGTCATTTATAGAGTCGAATTTACAAATTATTGGTAATATTATAAAAAAAATTGCATATACAGTCTAATAGTGCAGTATAACTAGAATCACTGTCCCAATTACTGTCCCAAACAAACATTTTCTTACACTGCAGTATCACTGGAATCACTGTCCCATACAAACATATTCTTACACTGCAGTATCACTGGAATCGCTGTCCCAATAACTGTCCCAAGCAAACATATTCTTACATTGCAGTATCACTGGAATCACTGTCCCAATCACTGTCACATACAAACATATTATTACACTGCAGTATCACTGGAATCACTGTCCCAAACAAACATGTTCTTACACAGCAGTATCACTGGACTCACTGTCCAAATCGCTGTCCCAATCATTGTCCGAAACAAACATATTCTTACACTGCAGTATCACTGGACTCACTGTCCAAATCGCTGTCCCAAACAAACAAATTCTTACACTACAGCATCACTAGACTCACTGTCCCAAACAAACATATTCTTACACTGCAGTATCACTGGAATCAATGTCCCAATCACTGTCCCAAACAAACATATTCTTACACTGCATGATCACTGGAATCACTGTCCCAAACAAACATGTTCGTACACTGCAGTATCACTGGAATCACTGTCCCAATCACTGTCCCAAACAAACATATTCTTACACTGCTAAATCACTGGAATCACTGTCCCAATCACTGTCCCAAACAAACATGTTTCTTACACTGCAGTATCACTGGAATCACTGTCCCAATCACGATGACGGCACCGATCATGATGAATATGGCCATCCTACAGGAACACGATGTTTCTATTTTTGCTTTAGTTGGATACTCTTCCACGGTGCCCGTCTGTAGAAACATATATGCGTTGGTAACATATTCATAGTAACAACATTGCAACAATACCTGTATTTTGTTACTTTACTTTTTCAATAATATAATTTGTTCGATGTCTTCAAATGTAATATCGGTCGCCGTAAACATTACGGTGTTATGATTACAGCTGATTGAATTAAATGGTGCTACGACACTTTACGCAAACAGTTATTTGATTACAGATCCAGTTTATACAAAGAAAATGCATGAAACGTATGCAACCTGCTTAACATTGGAGTCCAAAAATAATATGACGATGTGTAGATACTTTTTGCATGCACGCACGCATTCACACGCACCCACGCACGCACGCACATGCACAAACATTCAAAGACATACACACACACGCATACGAACGCACACACTATGTACAAGAATATAACTTATAACAAAGGTATAAGAAAGCAAATCTCGATCGACACAATATTAACTGTTATCGAGCAATTTCAAATATGCCTTTCATGTGTAAGCTACTTGAAATATACATCTTCTCGAATGCTACCAATCAGCATACAGATCATATAATTCTACGGAAACTGCGTTAGTTTTGGTTCAAAATGACATCCTTGAGGCGCTAGACCGGCTGTATGGCGTTATGTCGACATGAAATTCTACTCAGCCGACTGGAACAACGCTTCGGAATGTCTGGTCCCGCGCTGACGTGGATCTATTCGACAGGTCGCAGTCAGTAAATGTACCAGGTGGCGCGTCCAGCAACAGCAGCGTCGCTTGCGGTGTCCCTCAAGGTTAGGTGCTGGGGCCTCCACTGTTCTTTATGTACACAGCTCCTATTGGTGATATCATCAGGCGACACAACCTGAGCTTTCATCTCTACGCTGATGATACCCAGTTATATATCAAATTTGAGATGATTTACGAAACCAACAGACTGTTGTCTTTACGCAGAATTGAGTATTGCATCAAAGATGTCCGCGGGTGGATGGTTGCAAATCTATTAAAAGTGAATTATTAAAAAATGTGTCGCACTTGTGTTAGCATCACTTGTGTTAGCATCACTTGTGTTAGCATCACGAAACAATCAAGCGAAAATAATATCACTGTGATCAAAATCAGCGGCTGTGACATAGCGCCAAGTCCTACTGCCAGAAACATTGGTGCTGTATTTGACCCCTAAATGTCGATGGTCAGTCACGTAAACTACATATACCGCATAGCCTACTATCATCTGAGAAATATTGCGTGCCTAACACAGAAAGCTGCGGTCCGTCTGACGTACTCACTCGTCATCGAGAATTGACTATGCGAACCGTCTCCTACATGGAATCCCTAATTGCCTGATCAACAAGCTGCAAAGACTGCGAAATGCTGCTGCTCGGTCGGTACTTAAGAAACTGCACTGGCCTCCCGTGAAGCAACGCACCAGCTTACATCGCTGACCTATTCCACGAACAACGAGCTACTCCACGAACAATGAGCTACTCTACGAACAACGACCTACTCCACAAACAACGAGCTACTCCACGAACAACGAGCTACTCCACGAACAACGAGCTACTCCATGAACAACGAGCTACTCCACGAACAACGACCTACTCCACGAACAACGAGCTACTCCACGAACAACGACCTACTCAACGAACAACGAGCTACTCCACGAACAACGAGCTACTCCATGAACAACGAGCTACTCGAGTTTTGTGTTCGGCTACAAAAATGACTTGTATGTGCCGCCACCTCGTGGCCGGTAGGGCGACAGATCTTTGTCGGTTTCTGCTCCACGAATGTGGAATACAATTCCAAGCGAGACGAAGACAATCTCTCGCCTTGTGAGTTTAAAAAGACTCTCCAAAACGCACCTCTTCCGGGTTGCACGCGCATCATAAGCATCACATTTATTTTATGTTTTGCTTCTTGAATTTTTTTATTATTATCTTGATATGCATTTGGATAATTTTTGCAACATGTTTTTACTTTTTTATTATCATTATAGTTTTAATTATTATCTTCTATATAACTTATTCATTTTTATATAACTTATTCTTTTAATTTAATATGTTCTCTGCTATCTGAATTAATTTATCATTAATTACATAACTTATCAATGTTGTGCATATAAATGTATTTAAGCGCCTCCGAATAGATTTATCTAGATTTACGGCGCTATTCAAATGCTTTTCTTATCTTATCCTTTATCTCCTACATTTACACACGTAGGCCTACACACACAGCAAAGTACACACCCTTGTGCACACACGTGTGTGTGCAGCTCTTTGTTCGGTTGCACATAGTTTACGGTTGGGCTTACAGTCATATTCGACGTGTTTCAAGGCTTTGTTTGTAACACATATTTAGTGGCTGGTCCCCTCGGCGACCCGCGAGACACACATTTCTTGTTGTCATACTGTATATTCGGTTCAAGGTAAATTCGGTCATGGATACTTATACATCGCCTCCACGATCTGACGTTGGTCATGCAGGGTATATCATTGCTGTGTATTGTTAGAAGCGGTTAAGTGGGCGACTGTTAACAGGCTCACTAATAAAAAGCGCCGCCCAGTGGAATGCCGCTCGTGACACCTCATGCATTACATGGGCATTAGCCAACACCTTCATCGATACATGGCCATAGGTCTACATTGCACAATATGCCTGTCATACTTGAGGTCGATTTGGCAGCCGATAATGTGATATCAACAAGTTCAGCTCATACACCAAAACATACCAGCTTAGTGGTTATTACTAGTGGTAGGAAGTTTAAAAGCGGGTCTCAAGTAGACGTAATAAGCTCACATCCACACTGTGTTCACTGTACCGTATCGAGTTATGTATTTTGTAAATATAACGTTTTGCCGACTGCGCACGCTATACTGCGACGAGTTTCGTGGCTTGGGACACGTTACGTCGGCCCGCCGCAGAAATGCGTTACTATAGTCTATACGTACGTCTGGCATGGTGAAGATCGAAGGTAGTAGCACAGCGAAAGACAACGACGATACCCTGCCTGCTACAAGTAGCTGTATAGACGACTATGACGACTACACTCAACGACCCGGCCCCCGCCACCCCAGCAGGCGACACCGTTGAAGCATACACTAGTCTGTGTCACCCAGGCCCTCCGCACTCAACCGTGCAGTCGTACGCATAGAGCGAACAACAAACAGCGTGTCGAACATATTTTAATATGACACACCGAGACGTAATTTACAGTAACGATGATTGACCACACAGGCTGACCGACCAGGCCTACGTCATTAACCCCTGACCGACCGGTGCCGGATATAACCGTACTGTACACAACGCATCCCCTTTCAATTGTTCCCATTCTTTCTCTGAACCATTACGAGACAAAACAAAGTCCAACTGATGTCCATTTAGGGTATAACACCATAAACGTTAAGTTTGAGTCTAATTATCGTTCAGTGTCCATACTGTTTAGCAGTGTATTCAACACATAACATTCCTTCAATTTAATTGAAGCCGTCAAAGGCCTTCCTGGACGAGTTGTCGCCACCGTTCTTGTCGTAGTACACCCTTCGACAGTAGGTGTAACAACCAACTCTTGTTCAAGTGATTCAGTTAGTCCCGTTGGTTTGTTCCATTTATCCGGTACTACTGGTTCACTGGTTCACTAGTTCACTGGTTCACTGGTTCACTGGTTCACTTTACAGCTCTAGAAATGGTAGCTCGTGGATGTAATCATCATGTTCTTCTACAATCTCGCAAACACCGGTAAAGGGAATATAAAAATAATTAATTAATAATTCCACACAATACTCTGTCCTACCGACCTGCCTCGATTACGCATATTTCACCCGCGATTATTGGCAAGCTTCGACGTGACGTCACTGGTGACAAGGAAGCTCAACGAGGCTGCGACTTTCTATTCATTCGCTTTAAGTTCACAGCGATTGCGTTTGTTTCGAACAGAGCGTCAGAATGGTTTACTATTAATTTTTACTAGGTATTCCGGAAAATCGCCATCGTTACCATTAACCATTGCTATGCTGAAGCAGCGTATAGAAATCACCGACTCAATGTAGACGAATGCCACAAGTGACCTCACAAAACCACAGGATCATCCATCTCATTAACTTATTTTATCCACGCTTTGCGAGTTGAATGCATTAAATATAAAATTTTACCCATGCATACATTTTTCTGTAAAATTATTATGCTGGCATAATAGTACATAATATTACATACAATAGTAAACTTTGAGTACACACCGAAAATACATTTTTGCAAGTGCTTTGCTGTTATTCCCTTTAACAGGCATTCCAATCCGCATTTGGTCCACATAACGTGTTTAGATAATGTACTACCGTTTACAAGAACCCGGCACGATAATTTTCTCAAGTACTTGGCCTTGCAACCACTTAGGTCCACTACGGTAATGCAGACTTCTTTTTATTTACACACTCCCCGTATAATGGTGTATGAGATAAATGTACAAGTATCCATAACATTTTAAAGAAATAAGAACAGTCAATGTTAGTTAAACTTACCAATTATTATTTTGAGCAATTTAAAATTCTTATTAGATTATTTAAAATCTGAATATTAAACAACAAAGAAAAATTGAAATTATTAACAAGATTTAACAAGATTGCCATCATCTATGTGTAGCCCGCCCTTATCAAATATCTGGTGCTCGAGGACATGCTCGGGGAAGGGGACGCGGTGCTCGTGGACATGCTCGGGGAAGGGGACGCGGTGCTCGTGGACATGCTCGGCGAAGGGGACGCGGTGCTCGTGGACATGCTCGGGGAAGGGGACGCGGTGCTCGTGGACATGCTCGGGGAAGGGGACGCGGTGCTCGAGGACATGTCCGGGAAGGGCACACGGTGCTCGTGGACATGCTCGGGGAAGGGGACGCGGTGCTCGTGGATATACTCGGGGAAGGGGACGCGGTGCTCGTGGATATGCTCGGGGAAGGGGACGCGGTGCTCGTGGGTATACTCGGGGAAGGGGACGCGGTGCTGTAGGACATGCTCGGGGAAGGGGACGCGGTGCTGTAGGACATGCTCGGGGAAGGGGACATGTTGCTCGTGGATATACTCAGGGAAGGGGCGCGGGGTCGTGGATATGCTCGGGGAAGGGGACGCGGTGCTCGAGGACATGCTCGGGGAAGGGGACGCGGTGCTGTAGGACATGCTCGGGGAAGGGGACATGTTGCTCGTGGATATACTCGGGGAAGGGGCGCGGGGTCGTGGATATGCTCGGGAAAGGGGACGCGGTGCTCGAGGACATGCTCGGGGAAGGGGACACGGTGCTGTAGGACATGCTCGGGGAAGGGGACGCGGTGCTCGTGGATATGCTCGGGGAAGGGGCGCGGGGCTCGTGGATATGCTCGGGGAAGGGGACGCAGTGCTCTAGGACATGCTCGGGGAAGGGGACACGGTGTTCGAGGACATGCTCGGGGAAGGGGACGTAGTGCTCTAGGACATGTGCTCGAGGACATGCTCGGCGAAGGGGACGCAGTGTTCTAGGACATGCTCGGGGAAGGGGACGTGGTGCTCGAGGACATGTGCTCGAGGACATGCTCGGGGAAGGGGACGCAGTGTTCTAGGACATGCTCGGGGAAGGGGACGTAGTGCTCTAGGACATGTGCTCGAGGACATGCTCGGGGAAGGGGACGCAGTGTTCTAGGACATGCTCGGGGAAGTGGACGCAGTGTTCTAGGACATGCTCGGGGAAGGGGACGTGGTGCTCGAGGACAGTGTTGTATATGTAAAAATATGTTAATAAGCATACTTCCTTAACCTGTATCATTTGTTCTTGTGTATATCGTACTAAATGTTTACCTTATTTGCAAATTAATGATGTGAAACCATTTACCAACTGGCACTGCATTAAATGCATTTCGTCTATTCTGCCATTTATTTTGGAACTTGAATGTAAACTATAAAATGGGAGATACTGTTCTGGGTACTACTGTAAAAGAAAAGGACTTAGGAGTTACAATAAGCGCTGATATGAAAGTTTCAGAGCAGTGTGGTATTGCAGCTTCAAAGGGTAATCAAATTCTTGGATTGATTAGAAAAAACAAAACATACAAGGGAAAAAAGTTAATTATACCTCTTTATAAAGCAATAGTTAGACCTCATTTAGAATACTGTATACAAGCATGGAGACCATATCGTAAGAAGGATATAGATACGCTTGAACGCATACAAAGGAGAGCAACTAAAATGATTCCAGAACTGAGAGACCTTAGTTATGAAGAACGCATGAAAGAATGTGGTTTAACAACTCTAGAGACAAGGAGGTTAAGAGGAGATCAGATTGAAGTTTTTATGGTATTGAATGGGTATGAAAATATTGATAGAAATATGTTTTTCTCACTCAAGAAGGATAGCAGAACTAGAGGACATGAATTAAAATTAGTAAAGGATCAATGTAGATCGGACATCAGGAAGCACTCGTTCTCACAGAGGAAAATAAATGAATGGAACAAATTGTCTACAGATTGTGTAACTGCTAGTAGCGTGAATATGTTTAAAAACAAGGTTGACACATATCTCAGGAGGGCGGGTTATAAGTAGATGTAGATTGTTGGACTCTCGATAAGCCAATGGCTTCCTTGTCCACTTGCCATTTGGGCCTTTGGCTTGGATGGCAAATCTTGTTAAATCTTGTTAATCATTTCAAAGATGACTATGATATCCTCTAATAATTGGTTTGATGTTACGAATACGTTTTGTGATTTACAGAATAAGCTACTTAATCCTTTTGATTTGAATAATAATAGCCACAGTTTGCCTATGAACAATAATGATCCGGATTTGCAATATTTTAATAACGTTTACTCAGCCATACAAAATAACTGTGACTACTTTGTTGAAGACACTTTTATTAACAAATGTTCTCAACTGTCAACAATGAACAAAATGTTTTCTTTACTACACATTAATATTCGAAGTATTAGCAAACATTTACATGAATTAGATCAGTATCTCCATATACTAAATCATAATGTTTTGGTTATTGGTATAAGCGAAACATTGTGTCAAGACTACAACGTCAACAGTTGTGATTTACCAGGATACAAAGCAGAACATATTTATAGGCACAATAAAGTTAGTGGTGGTGTTGCCCTCTACATTAAAGACAATATTGCATACCACACTAGATTAGACATTACTAAATTAAATGATTACATAGAATGTCAGTTTATAGAGATTCGTAAAGATAGTAATTCATATGGTAAAGATATTATAGTTGGTGTCATATACAGACCGCCAAACAATGATATAAACAAATGTATTGATGAAATGTCTAATATACTTGATATTCTTAACAATGAAAACAAATTATGTTACATTATGGGTGACTTTAACATTAATCTGTTTAACCATGAAGTACATGCACCAACATGTAATTTTTTAAACTTGATATTTTTACACTCTTATATTCCATTAATAAATAAACCAACAACGGTAACTAATCAATCGGCAACATTAATTGATGATATTTTTACAAATAATCATAAAAACATTCTCCAGGGCATTATGTATACAGATACATCTGACCACTTCCCAATATTTCTCATTGATAATAATTGCAGCAAATTAACCAACAATCTTAAATACACAACAAACAGAAACTTTTCCCAGGCAAACATAGATACATTTTATAATAACATGCAAAATCTTGACTGGGATATTATGACATACACAAATAATTGTCAAACAGCCTACTCAGTATTTTATAAGTCATTACTGCGAGAATACAATGGCTGCTTTCCCATAAAAACAATCAAGCTTAACTACAAGAATAGGAAACCATGGCTAACATATGGGCTAAAAAAACTCAATAAAAGAGAAGAATAGACTATATGTGAGACAAAACACAAGATATAACGAAACTAAATATAAAGTATACAAAAGTAAGCTGAATGGCTAAGGAAATCTGAACGTGAACGTTATGCAACTCTCTTTGAAGAAAATAAGCATAACCTTAAAAAGTCTTGGTCCCTTTTAAAAGAAATAATAAACAAGAAACATGAACGTATAACGCATACAAAATTCATCGTCAACAAAGTAGTAACATCAGACAAAAACCAATAAGCGAATGTATTAATAAGTTCTATATAAATGTTGGCTCTAACCTAGCAAAAAACATTCCACAGAACCAAACAGACCCTATGTCATACATGAAAAACAGCAATACTAAAACTATATATCTTGAACCGGTAACTGAAAATGAGGTATCAGCAATAGTAAACTCTCTCAAAATATCTAGTCCTGGATGGGATGATATTTCCAATAAAGTAATTAAAAAACATATAAAAACTTTATTAAACCATTAACATATTTATATAATCTCTATATAAATACTGGAATATTCCCAGATGAGTTAAAAATAGCTAAGGTACAAATCTAAGGAAAAAAATATATTTTCTAACTACCGACCAATTTCAATATTACCAACTTTCTCTAAAATATTGGAAAGACTAATGTATAACAGGCTGATAAATTTTATTAATAAGTATAACATTCTGTACAAATATCAGTTTGGTTTTCGAAAAAATCACTCCACTAGCATGGCACTAATGACCATTGTAGACAAAATATCAGAAGAATTACAAAACAAACAATTTGTACTAGGAGTGTTCTTAGATTTATCTAAAGCTTTTGATACTGTTGACCATGAGATACTGTGTCAAAAACGCCTATGTTATGGTATACGTGGCTTAGCCAATGACTGGATTAAAAGTTATTTATCTAATAGAAGTCAATATGTGTATTATAATAACACTAGCTCAACTAAACTCTCTATTACTTGTGGAATGCCTCAAGGTTCCATACTGGGGCCATTGCTGTTTCTATTATATATCAATGATATTGCTAATGTCTCAGATATTCTTTTCTCCTTATTATTTGCCGATGACACTAGTGTATTTATACAGTGTGTTCAATTGGATGATACAGCTAACAAAATGAATATTGAACTAAAAAAACTTGTAGCTTGGTTAAATGCTAACAAATTATCTTTAAACATTGATAAGACCCAATACATGATATTTAGAACTTCTAACAGAAAACTTATCAAACCGACACTTGAAATTAATGATAATGCTATTAAACAAGTATCCTCTACAACATTTCTTGGCGTTACTATTGATAACAAACTTAATTGGGCTGAACATATTAACAAAGTTAAATGTAAAATATCTAAAGGGGTAGGCATTATCAAAAAAGCCAAAAGATTTTTAACTAGACCATGCCTGGTCACCTTATATTACTCGTTTCTATTCCCTCATGTGACATATTGTATTGAAGTGTGGGGTGGTGCATTTGACTCATATTGTTCAAGTATTATAAAGGTTCAAAAGAAAACGGTGAGAATGCTCTTATCAGCTAATATATCAACTCATACAAAACCTATCTTTAAACTACTTAACATCTTAACGTTTAGACAACTATATGTCTATACAAATGTTTATGTATAAATACAAGAGTGGTCTTCTACCAACCATTTTTGGTAATATGTTTAAACTTAATCAAGATGTTCATAATTAGAATACAAGACAATCTACACAAATACACATATCCATGGCAACTTTAGAAATAAGACTTCGTTCTGTAAGAATTAAGTTTGCTATAATTTGGAATTATTTTAACACAAGACTCAATTTTACTTCTTATTCAATAATAAACTACAAATGTATACTTAAGCAATTTATATTACACAATGATGTCAATATATAACATGTATCACAATCACAATTTGTTCGTTTTCTACACCTGCACGCTATTTTTGTGTTTAATACTATGATATATGTATTGAAATGTATACTAGGGAGTATAACATTGTATAATGTTCTTCCCCTATTGTTCTCTTTACATTATCATATAGGGTTTACCTTGGTTTGATTTGTATATATTGTAAAGAGTTACAATAAATTTGATTTGATTTGATTTGATTTGATTTTATTTGACGTGGTGCTCGAGGACATGCTCGGGGAAGGGGACGCAGTGCTCGAGGACGTGACGTACAAGATTTGTTTGCAGAGACTGGTTGGCAGAAGATGGACGTAGTCGACCCACCCACTAGTTAGGGCATTTGACAGTATTTTCTCCAATAAATGTGGCAAAATATGATTTACAGTTGTTTGTTTATTACTTGTCACATTATGGCTTATCTGTGCTAATTATAATAGTTCCAGTATGACAGTTTGCATAAATTACATACATTGTTCGAAAATATCGATGTTATTGATGATGCATTATCATTGTGTAGGGGTTTCAATATTCTTTGTAATAAATATATATAGCTTCAAGAAGATAATGATATATAAAATGTTACTCTGCAAAATGACATATCTATTGAAAATCCAATGTGGTGCCATTGGTTTTCCCTGTGTCAAACTTTTTTTACAAAATATTAGTGATGCAGTGATATGTATGTGGTATAAGTATAGAAAAATTTTAATAATCTACATAAATATATAACTTGTAACACTATTAAATGAAGAATTTAAAACTTACAGTGCATACAGTAACATGTCCCATACTAAATTGAAGCAGTTGATCTGGTATTATTTTTTGTATTGCTGAACTTTGCAACAAAAACATTTGCTACAACAACGTATGTTATACCATTGTGTAGGAAATTGAGTAATCCTTAAAACTAACATAACTTGCAACTTTAAAACATGAACCATAAAAGAGTTGCGGCATATGAAACGACTTCCTTTATCGAATAGTGATGGCGCATTCTCAATTTGTATTTTTCCAAGCCAGATACGGTCAACATATTTTGTTTATAGAATATCATACGTCATACCTTTATGCAGAGTATTCAATTTCTTTGAAATAACTACTACTTGCAATAATAGAAAATCAATATCAACAGAGATATGACCCAAAAAACCAACAACCACAAAATGTTCGCAGTTCAAGGTAAAATCTCTGAGGAAGCAGAGACTTAAAAATCAAAATTGTTGTGAGTTAAGTGGTATACAGAAATGGTCATTGTTGTTTACGACTTGTCAATGCAACAGGTAACTGAATGACGTAGCATAGTTTGACACACATAAAAAAATCAACGTTATTTTGTTTTACTTTCAATACAAACTCTATCCACAATTGTGTTCAATTGAAACTGAGATATTAAACAAAATTAGGAGTTTACAAAATGAAATAAAGATGTGGAGAATGTGCATATCAAATGTAAGTTGTGGTGGCAGGGTTGAAATGGTTAAAGTTGTGGAGGCTGTTCACATCAATGTAACTTGTGGCAGGGGTGAAATGGTTAAAGATGTGGAAAATGTGCACATCAAATGTAGGTTGTTGCAGGGGAATAGTGAGTGGCGCCAAAGAGCATTAGCCATTCTACATTCCACCCATGCATGGTATTTAGGTCTCACTGTAATTCTACACTCCACCCATGCATGGTATTTAGGTCTCACTGTAATTCTACACTCCACCCATGCATGGTATTTAGGTCTCACTGTAATTCTACACTCCACCCATGCATGGTATTTAGGTCTCACTGTAATACTACACTCCACCCATGCATGGTATTTAGGTTTCACTGTAATTCTACACTCCACCCATGCATGGTATTTAGGTCTCACTGTAGATTTAACAAGATTGCCATCTCGAAAAACAAGTTCCAGATGGCAAGTGGACAAGGAAGCCATTGGCTTATCGAGAGTCCAACAATTTTCTCATCTATGTGTAGCCCGCCCTTATCAGATATCTGTCAATTCTATTTTTAAACATATTCACACTACCAGCATTAACACAATCTTTTGGCAGTTTGTTCCATTCATTTATCACCCTCTGTGAGAAAGAGTACTTTCTCATGTCCAACCTACACTGCTCCTTAACTTATGCTGATTTGTGTCCTCTGGTTCTACCGCCTTCTTTAAGTTTGAAGAACATATTCCTATCAACATCCTCATAACCATTCACCATTTTAAACACTTCTACTTGGTCTCCTCTTAGTGTCCTGGTCAAACCACATTGTAATACCACACTCCACCCATGCATGGTATTTAGGTCTCACTGTAATTCTACACTCCACCCATGCATGGTATTTAGGTCTCAATGTAATACTACACTCCACCCATGCATGGTATTTAGGTCTCACTGTAATACTACACTCCACCCATGCATGGTATTTAGGTCTCACTGTAATTTCGCATCATGTTACCTGACTGAACAATGTTGTGTCATCTCCAAATTTTAGAAGATTTTTACACAAGCCGTCGTCTATGTCGTTCACATATATTACAAATTGAATCCCAAGACTGACCCTTGGGGTAGACCACCCTTAGCGGGAGAACATCCTGAGCTCCATCTATACAGACGCGTTGACGCGCTTACGTTGATCTAGGCCATATGCTCTTGCTGTTGTTTTCATCTTTGCGGATTTACAATGAATTTAAAAAGCCTATTTAACCCTAATCACTGGCGCCCGTCTAGTTACTCACTTAACAAACCCATGTACAGGTGCCCGTCTATTTACTCAACAAACCCATGCACCTGTGTCCGTCTAGTTACTTACTCAACAAACCCATGCACTGGTGTCCGTCTAGTTACCCACTTACCAAACCCATGCATTGGTGTCCGTCTAGTTACTCACTCAAAAAACCCATGCATTGGTGTCCGTCTAGTTACTCACTCAACAAACCCATGCACTGGTATCCGTCTTATTACTTACTCAACAAACCCATGCATTGGTGTCCGTCTAGTTACTTACTCAACAAACCCATGCACTGGTGTCCGTCTAGTTACTCACTCAACAAACCCATGCACTGGTGTCCGTCTTATTACTTACTCGACAAACCCATGCACTGGTGTCCGTCTAGTTACTCACTCAACAAACCCATGCACTGGTGTCCGTCTAGTTACTCACTCAACAAACCCATGCACTGGTGTCCGTCTAGTTACTCACTCAACAAACCCGTGCACTGGTGTCCGTCTTATTACTTACTCAACAAACCCATGCACTGGTGTCCGTCTAGTTACTTACTCAACAAACCCATGCACTGGTGTCCGTCTAGTTACTTACTCAACACACCCATGCATTGATGTCCGTCTAGTTACTCACTCAACAAACCCATGCACTGGTGTCCGTCTAGTTACTCACTCAACAACCCATGCACTGGTGTCCGTCTTATTACTTACTCAACAAACCCATGCACTGGTGTCCGTCTAGTTACTCACTCAACAAACCCATGCACTGGTGTCCGTCTAGTTACTCACTCAACAAACCCATGCACTGGTGTCCGTCTAGTTACTCACTCAACAAACCCGTGCACTGGTGTCCGTCTTATTACTTACTCAACAAACCCATGCACTGGTGTCCGTCTAGTTACTCACTCAACAAACCCATGCACTGGTGTCCGTCTAGTTACTCACTCAACAAACCCATGCACTAGTGTCCGTCTTATTACTTACTCAACAAACCCATGCATTGGTGTCCGTCTAGTTACTCACTCAACAAACCCATGCATTGGTGTCCGTCTAGTTACTTACTCAACAAACCCATGCATTGGTGTCCGTCTAGTTACTCACTCAACAAACCCATGCACTGGTGTCCGTCTAGTTACTCACTCAACAAACCCATGCACTGGTGTCCGTCTAGTTACTCACTCAACAAACCCGTGCACTGGTGTCCGTCTAGTTACTCACTCAACAAACCCATGCACTGGTGTCCGTCTAGTTACTTACTCAACACACCCATGCACTGGTGTCCGTCTAGTTACTTACTCAACACACCCATGCATTGATGTCCGTCTAGTTACTCACTCAACAAACCCATGCACTGGTGTCCGTCTAGTTACTCACTCAACAAACCCATGCACTGGTGTCCGTCTTATTACTTACTCAACAAACCCATGCACTGGTGTCCGTCTAGTTACTCACTCAACAAACCCATGCACTGGTGTCCGTCTAGTTACTCACTCAACAAACCCATGCACTGGTGTCCGTCTTGTTACTTACTCAACAAACCCATGCACTGGTGTCCGTCTAGTTACTCACTCAACAAACCCATGCACTGGTGTCCGTCTAGTTACTCACTCAACAAACCCATGCACTGGTGTCCGTCTAGTTACTTACTCAACAAACCCATGCACTGGTGCCGTCTAGCCTATCACAAATCCGGTTTGTGTCAATAATAATAATAATAATATATTTTATTTGGTATAGCGCCAGATCCAAAATTGTTCATGGCGCTTCACAACATATAAAAACACATAAAATAGTGTAAAATTGCCAAATAACAAATAGATGCATTTAAAATATTACTAGTAATAATATTTTTTTAATGAATACAGCAATAAAATAATGTAGAATTGTGAAATAAGGAAATAGCTAAATAAACATGTTAGCTGCTAGCAATAAGAACTAGTAACAAATTAATATAGCACAATAATTATAAATTATAGCAATAATACTAATAAATAAATAAATGTGTCGCATAGGGAATGTACAAGAGTCCGCCATTCCGCCCTGTCGACCGCCCTCTGTGCCGCCTCTGTCGACTGCCCTCTGTGCCGACTCTGTCGACTGCCCTCTGTGCCGCCCTGTCGACCGCCCTCTGTGCCGCCTCTGTCGACTGCCCTCTGTGCCGACTCTGTCGACTGCCCTCTGTGCCGCCCTGTCGACCGCCCTCTGTGCCGCCTCTGTCGAATGCCCTCTGTGCCGACTCTGTCGACTGCCCTCTGTGCCGCCCTGTCCACCGCCCTCTGTGCCGCCTCTGCTCATGATGTCCACCCAAACGCATCTCGTTCTTTTTCCACCATTCGCCGCCACGTCTTTTGGTCTTCCGATGGATCTCCTTCCCACGGGTGTCCAATTCATCACTATACGGCAGTCATTTGTATTCTCAAAATGAAGGATGTGGCCAATAAAACCCCATCGTCTGGCCTTGATGATGTATATTATCCTGCTTATTTCTACTCTTCATACAGTTTTCATTTGAAATTGTTCTTGGCCAGAATATATGTAGGATTCGACGCAAACTATCAACAGTTTCTACATCGTCTAAGCCTATTACAATTGGTTATCATCAGCCTTGATCTTCGTCACTTTCGTTTTGGCTGTGTATGTATAATCCAGTTCTGTTTGCATGCACGTCTAGCTCGTTTGTCTTCTGGTGTAAGTTTCTTCTTTATATTGATAACAGAGCTAAATCGTCTGCAAAATCTAGGTCCTCCATCGTATCTAATCCCCATTGAATTCCTCTTTTCCTTCTAGTTGTATTCCGCATAATCCAGTCTATCAAAAATACAAAAAAAACCGTGACATCACACATCCTTGCCTCACTCCCGAAATCACAGGAAACTATTTTGACAATTTGCCTTCATACTCAACTGCACATCTGAAATTTTTGTAAGACATTTTCACAAGATTGATAATTTTTTATGGAATTCCTTAGTATTTCATAATTCTCTATAAACTCTATCTGTGAATACTATCAAAACTTTCCTAAAATCCACATAGTTGATGAAGAGTGGGCTATTCCATTCGAGGCACTGGTCGATAATATTCTTTAATATGAAAATTTGCTGCATACATCCTCCCCCTTCTGAAGCCTGTTTGTTCTTTCCTCAGTTTGTTATTGAGCGCATCTCTTATCCTGACTATAATCACCCTACCCAGCACCTTGCTGGGAACTGACAACAACGTAACACCTCTCCAGTCATTACAGTTCTCCAAGTCACCTTTTTTAGGCAATTTAAGGATGACTTCTTTCTGCCATTCTTCAGGTATTTATTCATTCTTCCATATTAATTTGAACACTTCCTCAAGTTTTCGTGCTACCATATTACTCTGTGTTTTTAACATTTCAGCCTGTATGTTATCAACTCCTGGTGATTTACCGTTTCCCAACGCTTTTACACTTTTTCTATAGTAGGCGGTTTTTGTCAATGTCTATGTCGAATAATTAATTGTTCGGAACATCAACAGGATCGTCGGGTGCCTCTGAGTTCAGAACCTCAGTGAAGTGTTCTCTCCATCTCTCCATCTCTCTCTCTGGTCTGGTTTTATTACTTCTCCATCTTTGTTCTTGACAGATGTACTTTTTTCTGCAGCTTTCATTATTTTTTTTTCTTGGTCAGTGTAAACAACGTTCTTTGTTCACCTCTGTTTGCAGCAGGCTCTGCTTGTTTTGCAAGGTCGTCCATATACATCCTTTTGTCTGTACGGACATTGTTTTTAACTTCTTTGTCTTTTGGCTCTATACTTGTTCCTTAGTATTGTCTTTAGTCTTTCCGACTTGGTAGGATTGATTTTGTCCTTGATTGCTTTCCGCTCGCTTACTTTTTCCAGGCTTCTTCCTGTCATCCATCCCGGTTCTGAATCCAAGAACTTCTTCCTGTCATCCATCCTGGTTGTGCGTGCGTTCTGAATCCAAGAACTTCTTCATGTCATCCATCCTGGTTGTGCGTGCCTTCTGAATCCAAGAACTTCTTCCTGTCATCCATCCTGGTTGTGCGTGCCTTCTGAATCCAAGAACTTCTTCCTGTCATCCATCCTGGTTGTGCGTGCGTTCTGAATCCAAGAACTTCTTCCTGTCATCCATCCTGGTTGTGCGTGCCTTCTGAATCCAAGAACTTCTTCCTGTCATCCATCCTGGTTGTGCGTGCCTTCTGAATCCAAGAACTTCTTCCTGTCATCCATCCTGGTTGTGCGTGCGTTCTGAATCCAAGAACTTCTTCCTGTCATCCATCCTGGTTGTGCGTGCCTTCTGAATCCAAGAACTTCTTCCTGTCATCCATCCTGGTTGTGCGTGCCTTCTGAATCCAAGAACTTCTTCCTGTCATCCACCCTGGTTGTGCATGCCTTCTGAATCCAAGAACTTCTTCCTGTCATCCATCCTGGTTGTGTGTGCCTTCTGAATCCAAGAACTTCTTCCTGTCATCCATCCTGGTTGTGCGTGCCTTCTGAATCCAAGAACTTCTTCCTGTCATCCATCCTGGTTGTGCGTGCCTTCTGAATCCAAGAACTTCTTCCTGTCATCCATCCTGGTTGTGCGTGCCTTCTGAATCCAAGAACTTCTTCCTGTCATCCATCCTGGTTGTGCGTGCCTTCTGAATCCAAGAACTTCTTCCTGTCATCCATCCTGGTTGTGTGTGCCTTCTGAATCCAAGAACTTCTTCCTGTCATCCATCCTGGTTGTGCGTGCCTTCTGAATCCAAGAACTTCTTCCTGTCATCCATCCTGGTTGTGTGTGCCTTCTGAATCCAAGAACTTCTTCCTGTCATCCACCCTGGTTGTGCGTGCCTTCTGAATCCAAGAACTTCTTCCTGTCATCCACCCTGGTTGTGTGTGCCTTCTGAATCCAAGAACTTCTTCCTGTCATCCATCCTGGTTGTGCGTGCCTTCTGAATCCAAGAACTTCTTCCTGTCATCCACCCTTGTTGTGCGTGCCTTCTGAATCCAAGAACTTCTTCCTGTCCATCCATCCAGCACACACAGACTTGATATCGTTTCGGAGCGCATCAGTTTCAATGTTTCTGAAGTTCCGCTTTGCAATCATCATAGTTTTGACTGCAGGCTTTTAAGTGCACTTAGTGTGAGTTCAATGCGATGGTGGTCAGACTGAGAGTCAGGATGAACAGTAACGGAAGTAATGAAGTTGTCATCAGTATGACTGACCACAAGAATCAATGTGTGTCCAGTTTGATGCGTTGGCGAATGTACGTGTTGAGTTAGGTTGAACGATTCAAGTGGAGTGCGAATTGGTTCTGATTAAATATGATCGTCAAAATGAACGTTGAAATCACCAACAATGACTTTAGGAATAACGGAGACGGACGCCTCGATGAATAGTTGCTCAAGTTTAGCGTAAAAGTTCGATGTTGTTCCGGTTGTATTTTTTTCGAAGACTGAGAGCTTTTTGTGTTAATGAGAAAATACTCGTTCTTTTTTATCGCTCCATTATTGAAAGCATACTGCGATATGGGATTACTGTCTGGTTTGGCAATATGTATGTTCAGTCGAAATCACAGCTTTCTCGCTTAATGAAATGCCATGAAAATAACAGGTTCCACATCTCCCATGATCTCCCTTCAGGACATTTTTGAACAGACATTAATAAGACAGTCAGTCAAGATTATTTATGATACCAAACATGTGTTACACAATGAATTTCAGCTCCTGCCATCTGGCAGACGCTATATAACTCCTCCGTACAGGCTTAACAGATACAAATACTCATTTGTGCCACTGTCCATTAAACAACTCAACTCATGATGCCTGCTGCAACAGTGTCACCTGTCGTTCCTAGCATAACTAGTAATGTGTATGCAATGTATATATATATATATTGTGTAATCATTATTTATGTGTGTATTTATTTTTAGTATTATTACTATTATTTTTAGTCTGTTTTACTGTCTACTTATCTGCCGCTTTATATAATGGTTTCATGTGTATATATTACAGTCATGTCTGTTCTTACCCGAAACAAATTTCTCAATTCATTGTTGAGACAATAAAGAATTATGTTATCTATCTTATATTATGTCTTACTTGATGAAGGCGGATGATAAGCGACCCAGACTTTGTATGTCAACAAGTGCGGGTTGATGAATTGTACACGGAGAAGTTCGATGGTTGTGAACGGCAGCTTTGGAAGGATCTTAGTCTTGAATGTGTTGCGATGTACGATGGCAACTCCGCCACCGCGACGAGAGGCACGTGCTACGTGTTGGAAGGTGTAGCCAGGAGGCGTCAACTTCACCACCGCGACGAGAGGCACGTGCTACGTGTTGGAAGGTGTAGCCAGGAGGCGTCAATTCCGCAACGATCCCTTCGTCTCCTGTCTTCTTGAGACTCGTCTCGGTGATGGCCAACACATCCCATTATTGTTCGAATATGTCCTCGCTTATTGTGAGTGTCTTATTTCTGACAGGTCTTGCATTGATCAATGCCACGTGGGGAACGCTTCTCACAATCGTTCGCAACGGTTTGTATTCCCCTTTGGGTTTGACAATTTGTCGGTTTCAGTCGTATAATGATCACGTTGTTGACGCCGCGTTGGTGGTCAGTGGGTACAAAGCCGGGTCGACGTCCAATTATTGGACGAATTGTACGCTGACGATTGCGACCGGCTCTGCACCTTCGTGTGACTGCACAAATTCCATTGTCCTTTATCGTGTCGAACAAAGGCTGAGGCGCCATTCCGCCAGTAACACCAGCAGTGTTATGGTTGAACAGTTCCTGCTGAGTGTAGGTCACCATGTTATGTGGGTACAGGTGTGACACTGCCGAGTGTAGGTCACCATGTTATGTGGGTACAGGTGTGACACTGCCGAGTGCAGGTCACCATGTTATGTGGGTACAGGTGTGACACTGCCGAGTGTAGGTCACCATGTTATGTGGGTACAGGTGTGACACTGTCGAGTGTAGGTCACCATGTTATGTGGGTACAGGTGTGACAACAGAATAAAAATCACCAAAATATACTAATATATAAAACCAATAACACAGTAGAGCAGCTCCGGGCATTCCAGCAACGTTATCAAAACAATGTTGGAATATCAATGGCGTGGTAGTAATAACAATATGTAAAAATCAATGCTAAACACAGAGCAAAGAAATAGCTGCCACTGGGCAATAGTTTATGTAACAGTCGCAGTAAAAATGCCAATTTTTTTTCAAATCATCAAACAAATTTACTTTAGTCGTTAGAATTGGTATCGATCAAAATAGTGGATATCCAAAAACACTGTGTGGGTCAGTGCAGGTCATGGGCGTGACCTCCATCCTCTCGCCAATCACATGACAAAGTTACGAAATTTCACCAAGGAAGAAAATCAAGATTTTTCAGCAATTGGATTTTCACTTCAATTAGTGCCTGAACAAGCAATGCTTGAACAAGCATTAATTAATTTAATAGTTTGTCTCATGATATCACAAAAACTACAAACAAAAGTTGTACCAACGAGCTAGCATGTTGCAGTGGATACTAGGTAGTTTTGGTTTTTCGCAAAATTAATTTGAAATGAGACTAGCAAAAATTGAATTGATTGAATCAATTGATCGAATTGAATCGAACTACGTATTTTTAGTTTGTTTGGACAAAAGGTCGACAGGCGGTGTTCATAGAAAATAGATGTATCAAATATTAATTTGTCAACCAGTTAAATGAACGTAAATACATAGAACTTAAAAAGACCTACCTAACATTAGGGGCGTGTTTATGCGTGCGTGCGTGTGTGTGTGTGTGTGTGTGTGTGTGTGTGTGTGTGTGTGTGTGTGTGTGTGTGTGTGTGTGTGTGTGTGTGTGTGTGTGTGTGTGTGTGTGTGTGCGTGCCTGTGTGTGCGTGTGTGTGCGTGTGGGCGTGTGGGCGTGTGGGCGTGTGGGCGCGTGCGTGCGTATGCATGTGCGTAGGTTTGTGTGCTTCTGTGTGTGTGTGTGTGTGTGTGCATGCGTGCGTGTGTGTGTGTGTGTGTGTGCGCGCGCGAGGTCACGCGTGGTTGCTAATGAAACAAAACGTATCGCATATTTGTTGATGCTTCAAATGTATGAAATATCATTAGAAACTCGCGTCAACTAATTATTAGTTCACTTCTGTCGACCACATGATTAGCTTTATTAATGCAAATTAATGTATGTAATGTTGTTGTTGCAAAGATTATTCTGTTTCCTTAATCTCCCTGGAAATTAACGACAGTACAAACTAATATCACAGCGGTGTATCATACAATCCGTAACGGCTCATTATATCTGACCGCGGAACAATTTCCCTCGAGTATGACGAAATATCGGAAGTGACGTCATACGTAAAATGTTCTCATCCTGGAATCTTCTTTGTTACTACGCGTCGGGTGTCATCGTGGGCACAGCAGTTATGTTTAGCAGACTACGTATCATTGCTCGGAACGTTCAGAATTACATTTATTTCAACAACAATACACGATACGAGACTTCTGAAAGCCGCCGCAAGCGTACGTTCACCATGACTATAAGTATATATATATATATATATATATATATATATATATATATATATATATATATATATATATATATATATATATATATATATATATATATATATATATATATATATATATATATATATATATATATATATATATATCTCAGCCGTATTGTCCCGTGGTTGGGCAAAGGCTTCAGCATGTTGTTTCCAAGTTTACCTATCTTGTGCTGTTCTCTGCCAGGTGGTTTCATTCCAATACTCATCCAAATCGTCTCTCCATCTTTTTGCTGGTCTTCCTCGTAATATTTTCCTTCCGTATGGTTTCCAGGTAGTAATGCGCTTTGTCCATCTGTCATCTTTGAGTCGGCTGATGTGTCCTGCCCAGGACCACTTCATTCTTCTGGTTGTTTTTATCACATCTGTGACTCATGTCTTTGCTCTCACCCAGGTGTTTGTCTTTCTGTCATGGTATGTTATATTAAGCGTACTCCTCTCCATTCCATTTTTGTCTGCGCAACTGCTAGTTTTTTCTAAGCTTGTTTTGTGAGTGACCATGTCTCAGCACCGTATGTCATTGCTGGCAGTACATACCAATTGTAAACTTTTCTATTTAGACAGATAGCAAAGTTACTTTTGAAGATGTCGCGATGTTTTGCATATGCTGTCCAGCCGGCTGTGATTCGTCGTAGGATTTCCTTGTCTTGGTTCTTGTCCCTAAGGCTGAAGCGTTGGCCTAGGTATATGTAACTCTCCACATTCTCTATCTGAGGGTTATTAACGTATATTGGGGTGTTGTCTTCCACCATTATTTTTGTTTTTGAGATGTTCATCCTCAAGCCGCTTAGGTTACTTTCTTCGCATAGTTCTTGTAGAATTATTTCTAGTTCTTGTGGTGTTTCGGTGCACAGGAAGATATCGTCTGCGAAACGGAGATGGTTAAGATATTCTCCGTCTATTTTCAGGCCTTTGTTTTCCCAGTTCAGTCTTCTGAAGATACTTTCGAGTGTTGATGTAAATAGTTTGGGTGAGATGGTATCCACCTGTCGCACTCCTCTTTTGATGTTTATTTTCTCGCTCTCTTTGTGAAGATATACTGTCACAGAGCTGTCCGTGTATATATCTTTCATGAGTTGTATGTATGCATCTTCTATCCCTTGGTAAAGTGAAGACAGTATTGCCTGGGTTTGTACCGAGTCGAAGGCCTTCTCATCATATATATATATATATATATATATATATATATATATATATATATATATATATATATATATATATATATATATATATGCTTATATTGTTGTCTAATGACTACGGTTACGTTTATAAATTACATTATGTATAATGCGAATGGAATTAAGGAATGGTCAAAGAAAGAGAGCGGGATGAATAGAGTGGGTAACGTGGGTGAAGGAATAAAGTGGGGCGCTATTGCGGTGGGAGGAACCGAGGGACTTTCGCCGATTCGAAAGGACGGAAGCAATCCGTTTAATTAACAAGCACATTCCTGTCATCACAGAGGGTGCCGGGAGGGAATCAATGTGTCATCTCACACCACCTCACACCATCTCACATCATCTCACACCATCTCACATCTTCTCACACCATCTCACATCATCTCACACCATCTCACACCATCTCACATCATCTCACACCATCTCACACCTTCTCACACCATCTCACACCATCTCACACCTTCTCACACCATCTCACATCATCTCACACCATCTCACATCATCTCACACCATCTCACACCATCTCACACCATCTCACACCATCTCACATCATCTCACACCATCTCACACCTTCTCACACCTTCTCACACCATCTCACACCATCTCACACCATCTCACACCATCTCACACCATCTCACACCATCTCACACCATCTCACACCATCTCACACCATCTCACACCATCTCACACCATCTCACACCATCTCACACCATCTCACACCATCTCACACCATCTCACACCATCTCACACCATCTCACACCATCTCACACCATCTCACACCATCTCACACCATCTCACACCATCTCACACCATCTCACATCATCTCACACCATCTCACACCTTCTCACACCATCTCACACCATCTCACACCTTCTCACACCATCTCACACCATGTCACACCATCTCACATCATCTCACACCATGTCACACCATCTCACACCATCTCACACCATCTCACACCATCTCACACCATCTCACACCATCTCACACCTTCTCACACCATCTCACACCTTCTCACACCATCTCACATCATCTCACACCATCTCACACCATCTCACATCATCTCACACCATCTCACACCTTCTCACACCATCTCACACCATCTCACACCTTCTCACACCATCTCACACCATCTCACACCATCTCACATCATCTCACACCATGTCACACCATCTCACACCATCTCACACCATCTCACACCATCTCACATCATCTCACACCATCTCACACCTTCTCACATCATCTCACACCATCTCACACCTTCTCACACCATCTCACACCATGTCACACCATCTCACACCATCTCACACCTTCTCACATCATCTCACATTATCTCACACCATCTCACAACATCTCACACCATCTAACACCATCTCACATCATCTCACACCACCTCACACCATCTAACACCATCTCACACCATCTCACACCATCTCACATCATCTCACAACATCTCACACCATCTCACATCATCTCACACCATCTCACACCTTCTCACACAATCTCACATCATCTCACACCATCTCACACCATCTAACACCACCTCACATCATCTCACACCATGTCACACCTTCTCACACCATCTCACATTATCTCACACCATCTCACAACATCTCACACCATCTAACACCATCTCACATCATCTCACACCACCTCACACCATCTAACACCATCTCACATCATCTCACACCATCTCACACCATCTCACATCATCTCACATCATCTCACACCATCTCACATCATCTCACACCATCTCACACCTTCTCACACCATCTCACACCATGTCACACCATCTCACACCATCTCACACCATCTCACACCATCTCACATCATCTCACATCATCTCACACCATCTCACATCATATCACACCATCTCACACCATCTCACACCTTCTCACACCATCTCACATCATCTCACACCATCTCACACCATCTAACACCATCTCACATCATCTCACACCATGTCACACCTTCTCACACCATCTCACATTATCTCACACCATCTCACAACATCTCACACCGTCTAACACCATCTCACATCATCTCACACCACCTCACACCATCTAACACCATCTCACATCATCTCACACCATCTCACACCATCTCACACCATCTCGCACCATCTCACACCATCTCACAACATCTCACACCACCTCACACCATCTAACACCATCTCACACCATCTAACACCATCTCACACCATCTCGCACCATCTCACACCATCTCACACCATCTCCTCCGTTCTCTTTCTTCTCGTAGTTGGCTCATACGACAAGATGTTATTCGGCGATTGGTTTGATATATATATATATATATATATATATATATATATATATATATATATATATATATATATATATATATATATGGACGAAAGAAACCAGCGATTATATATATATATGTATGTGTGTACGTATATATATATATATATATATATATATATATATATATATATATATATATATATAGATTCGTCATATTTAGGCTTGTGTGTGTGTGTGTACATATATATCTCGATATATATATCTCGATCTCTCGATCTCTATTTGACGATCTGATTAATATATATCTCCGTCCTATTTCGTCTTGTAGTTGACTGAGATGACAAGATGCATTTCGACGACCTGTTTGAGATCATTGGCGGCTACGGTTGCTTCCAAATATACGTGACTGCTTTGTGTGGCTCCCTCGCCTTGTGGTCGGTCGAGCTCATGTCGCAGATATTTATAGCCGGCAAGATGAACCACTGGTGCTCGGTGCCAGCGCTATTTATATATGGCGAAGACATGGAGAGGCACATCGCCATACCAAAAACATCTACAGGCGAATATCAGAAATGCGCCATGTTTGACTACGACTATTACAACTTCACGTCCGACGAGTTGAAGAATTGGAACAGATCATTGATGACAACGACAAATACACGACACTGCAACTACGGGTGGAATTACGACACCACTATCTTCTCGTCAACGATTGTCAGCAGGGTAAAATCACGCCATGCATTCATAAATGTATTTTTGCAATGTTGACAATTACGATGGTAGTAGTGGTAGTGGTGGTGGTGGTGGTGATAATGGTGTTGCTAGTTGTGGTGGTTGTGGTGGTGATGGCAGTGGCGGTGGCGGTGGTGGCGGTGGCGGCGGTGGCGGCGGTGGCGGCGGCGGTGGTGGTGGTGGTGGTGGAGGGGGTGGTGGTGTTGATAGTCGTGGTGGTGGCGGCGGTGGAGGCGGTGGTGATGGTGGTGGTGGTGGTGGTGGCGGCGGCGGCGGTGGTAGTGGTGGTGGTGGTGGTGGTGGTTGTGGTGGTGGTGGGGTGGTGGCGGTGGTGGCGGTGGTGGCGGTGGCGGTGGTGGTGGTGGTGGTGGTTGTGGTGGTGGTGGTGGTGGTGGTGGTGGTGGCGGTGGTGGTGGTGGTGGTGGTGGTGGTGGTGGTGGTGGTGGTGGTGGTGGTGGTGGTGGTGGTGGTGGTGGTGGTGGTGGTGGGGGGGGTGGTGGTGGTGGTGGGGGTGGTGGTGGTGGTGGTGGTTGTGGTGGTGGTGGTGGTGGTGGTGGTGGGGGGGGTGGGGTGGTGGCGGTGGTGGTGGTGGAGGTGGTGGTGGTGGTTGTGGTGGTGGTGGGGTGGTGGCGGTGGTGGCGGTGGCGGTGGCGGTGGTGGTGTTGGTGGTGGTTGTGGTTGTGGTGGTGGTGGGGTGGTGGCGGTGGTGGCGGTGGCGGTGGTGGTGGTGGTGGTGGTGGTGGTGGTGGTGGTTGTGGTGGTGGTGGTGGTG
>BSQZ01000064.1:2162500-2265000 GCA_033239005.1 Lamellibrachia satsuma | reverse complement strand
TTGACCAAATGAACAAAGCTCAGCCAATCATTTTCACCATCGACGCCTGCACGTACATTTCACGTGCATTTCGCGTTCACACACACGCCCTAAGGTTACAAGGTTAGGCGAGTTCACTGTGTCATGACAAAATCGTTGACATATGTTGACCTATTCGCTTTTCCAAGACAGGGTATTATTGAAAAAGGATTCACCCAAGGATGACGTCATGTCTGTTTCTCATCAGATTGGGCCGGAAGACAATGCTGCTGATATTCATTATCCTCAAGGTAATCGGCTGCATCATGTCGACGTTGGCGAACAACTTCAACTTCTTCGCAACGGCTCGATTCATATTGGGCGTTGGGAACTCCGGTGTATACCTGGGGGCGTTCGTTCTTTGTGAGCAATGCCGTCTGCATCTATGTCAATTGTCAATGCGCTCCTATTTGGTTTTATTAAATTTCGCGCTTCCAACTTGGTGTGCTGTTGAAACGTCAAACCAATGGGAGTCTTTTCGATCCGCATCATGTGGCCAGTTGGATATCATTTTTTTAACAAGATTGCCCATCCCAAACAACAAGTTCCCGATGGCAAGTGGACAAGGAAGCCATTGGCTTATCGAGAGTCCAACAATTTTCTCATCTATGTGTAGCTCGCCCTTATCAGATATCTGTCATTTCTATTTTTAAATATATTCACGTTACTAGGAGCAACACAATCATTTGGCAATTTGTTCCATTCATTTATCGCCCTCTATGAGAAAGAGTACTTTATCATGTCCAACCTACACTGCTCTTTAACTAATGCTGCCTTGTGTCCTGTGGTTCTACTGCCTTCTTTAAGTTTGAAGAACATATTCCTATCAACATCCTCATAACCGATCATTATTTTAAACACTTCTATTTGGTCTCCTCTTAGTCTCCTGGTCTCTAGTGTTGTCAAACCATATAGTAATAAGCGGCTTTCATAAATAAGGTATCTCACTATGAGCAAATTAGACTAACAAAATGGACTTCCATTGTTTTGTTTCGTCAACAACATCTGTCGAGGAATCAAAACAATGAAAGTCAATGTTCATGTGTTAGTGTAACAAAAAGAAGCACATGGTGCAGACAAGCATGAACTTCCACTGTTTGGATTTGTCAACAGCGGTATGTTGTTCACGACAACAGCTCCTATTCGCCAGTGGTATGTTGTGTTCATGATAACATCACCTGTTCAACAGCGGCATATTGTGCTCACGAAAACAGCTCCTGTTCAACAGCGGCATGTTGTGTTCATGACAACAGCGTCTGTTCAACAGTGGTATGTTGTGTTCACGAAAACAGCTCCTGTTCAACAGCGGTATGTTGTGTTCATGATTACATCGCCTATTCAACAGCGGTATGTTCTGTTCATGATAACAGCTCATGTTTAACAGCGGTATGTTGTGTTCATGATAACAGCTCCTGTTTAACAGCGGTGTGTCGTGTTCATGATAACAGCTCATGTTTAATAGCGGTGTGTTGTGTTCATGATAACAGCTTCTGTTCAACAGCGGTATGTTGCGTTCACGACAACAGCGCCTGGCCAACAGCGGTATGTTGTGTTCATGATAACAGTTTGTGTTTAATAGCGGTGTGTTGTGTTCATGATAACAGCTTCTGTTCAACAGTGGTATGTTGTGTTCACGACAACAGCTCCTGTTCAACAGCGGTATGTTGTGTTCATGATAACAGCTCCTGTTCAACAGCGGTATGTTGTGTTCACGACAACAGCTCCTGTTTAACAGCGGTATGTTGTGTTCATGATAACAGCTCATATTTAACAGCGGTATGTTGTGTTCATGATAGCAGCTCCTGTTTAACAGCTGTATGTTGTGTCCATGACAACAGGTCCTGTTCAACAGCGGCATATTGTGTTCATGACAACAGCTCCTGTTCAACAGCGGCATGTTGTTCATGACAACAGCTCCTGATTCCCATATCGGTCTACTATAACAAACAAATTGCTCCTACTGTTTATTCAGCGTTGCCAGTTCTCTGTAAAATTTTATTTGGTAATATATAATTGAACGTTTTAATGCATTCGATTTTGTGATTCTGATGTTTGTGCCTAGGATAATTAATTAATTTAATTTTTATTTCTATGGTAGGGTCGTAATCATCATAATCATCATCATTATAAGAAGTATGATATCATATGTGTTAACAGTGATGGAAGTGGTTGGTCCAAAGTATCGCAGTGCCATGGGCGTCTGGATTGGTCTTCTCTTTGGACTCGGCACTATGATAATCGCCAGCCTGGCGTATTTCATCCGAAGCGATTTTCACATGAATATCACCATGATGGTGCCCAACGTGCTCTTCCTCTCCTACTTCGTGTACGTACGCGTCGCCTCACCTAGTGCAGTACTCAGCGTGGCAAGACCCTTGGTTACCCAATCAACGACCTTAATTACTATTTACAATGTGCTGTTTCCTACGTGACGCCTCCGTGAAGCCAGCCACTTTGGCCATTGTGTTTGCAGACTGCTGCACGAGTCACCTCGTTGGTTGGTATACGCAAAACGCTACGAGTCGGCGCAACATATAATCGGCAAAATGGCCGCCATGAATAGACAAGAACTTCCGGCAGATTTCGACGCTAAAGGCATCGAAGTACTACAATAGGAAATGGGCGTTCCTAGTGACACATATAAAAGTTTACACATAACAACACGCATAGACGCACGCACGCACGCATGCACTTACACGCACGCACACACACACGCGCGTGCACGCACACATCTCAGTGTTCACAAACATATCAATGCCATTGTATATTTGGTATAATAATGATAATAATCATTATTATATTAATGACATTAATATGACGTTATGCTATGTCATTTACTAACAGATACGTCTTATAAGATTACGGATACAAAGACCGCATTGTTTTTACCTGCAAATGTTGTATATTTTTAAATTTATGTCAGTGATCATCATCTCCGTCAACAATATTTTCACATTAAATGTGTCATAGTCTACTTGTGTCTCGACGCAATTACATCAAACATATGTTCTTCATCATCATTACATTTCAAATCACTGACATTTTAACGATATACATCGGACATAAAGTCATGTCGATCGATCGGCTGGTGTAGTTTTCATGTATTGTCTGCCTGTACACAAATAGTTAATACTTTTAAATACATTGTCTGTGAATTTAACCATATACCCGAATACCCAGAAATGCGAAAATCTATTGAACCACGTAATGGCATTCTTCAATAGGTGATGACATCTACAAGCACTGGGACTCCATTCGTCCTATTCCGCACCCCAAACATGAGGAAGCGGACGCTTATAATCTACACAATATGGTAAGGAGTGTCAACTACTCCAACTACTCCGATGAGAGTATTCCAAAGATTAACAGGGAGAGGGAGAGAGAGACGGAGAGAGACTGAGAGAGTGCCAGCGTGAGAGAGGGAGAGAGGGAGAAAAGGAGAAAGGGAGAAAGAGAGGGAGAGAGTGAGAACGGGAGACAAGGAGAAAGGGAGATAGGAAGAGAGTGAGAGAGGGGAAAGGGGAGAGAGAAAAGAAGGAGAGAAGGAAAGAGTGAGAAAGAGTCTGTTTACTAGGCACCATCACAGAAAAAAAATTAATAAAATTTTAAGAACCACATAATATGTACTCGATTAACAAAAATTTTGCCCAGCAAAAAACCCACTCAATATTTGGAAATTAAAGGGGGAACTGAAGCAATTTTGTGTTATGCCGTATATTTAAATATATATTATCTAACTATGCATTAATGGTGACAGATACCTGCTAATTTATGAGATAAACTGAAAAACTGATTTTGTTCGAGACAAAAATCGACAAAATACATCACTGCGTATCGCCATCTTGTTGTCGAAACGAGTGGTTTGAGTCGCGTATATCTAATCAATGTAAATTTTCGATTTTTTGCGATTTATTTCGTAAATAGATATTCTGGAGCGAAAAAAGATACGGGTCTCTGTTATATATACACAAGTGTTTACACACGTCAACAAAATAGCGTTTTTGTTCGTTCCAAATGAAAAAGTTAAAGAAATTACAACAAAACACGCAAAAAATCGTGGAAAACGCCACACTTCTCGAACACACGAGACGCTAACCAACGAGAATATGCGATAACGGAATACCGGAACTATTTTTTACTTGTTGACAAGATGGATGCATCGCTTGTGACAGTTTTACCAGATCTGCTACTAGCGATTAGTGGTTTACTGAACTTCCGTAATAGTTGTCTATCTTTGGAGAAATGGAAGCCACAGACGAAGAGTCTAGTTCGACAGAAACAACCGTTGACAGTCGTAAAGTGTCACCGAGTGTACGAGTCACGCTCCAGACTCCAGGTCGGCTTCGCCTTTGTTGACGTTGGATTCAGGAAAAATTACAACAGCGCTTTGACTGTCAACGATTCCTGACTAGGTAATGTGATGTGTTGAACCTGTGGAAATTGCGTCCCGATGTCTGCGCACGTTTACGTTGAGTCATCATGCTGCGCCGAGGAAGCTACCATGCCTAGGGCTATAGGCTATGGCTATGCAGCACCTTGTGCCCGACCGCGTTCATGCTTGCATCATCGTACGAAGGCGAAGACGATGATTTTGTAGTGATATGCACAAACAGAGCGGTGCTAGATGTTGGTCTGCTGTCGTTGCATGATTTGCGTGCCGACTCATTGATTCGCACTATAGCTAGCAGGTCAGTAATTCAATTGTTATCGAATCATTGCCATTTTAATAATCATATTTTTTCTGCATATTTCTTTTACCTAGCCCGAGGGCGAGGTCCGAACTTCAATGGCAATGCAAGCAGGCTTTTCTCTTTATTTTGTATCTAATCTAATGAAGTGTACCGTGACTGTATTTTAATATTGTGTTTGATTTTGTGTTGAATAACATTGATGACAATAATAACATGAGGGTTTATTTAATTCATTATGTGACTATATATATATTCTTAAATGTTACGGTAATCGTGATTGTAATAATGATTGTAATCATGATTACATTAGTAATTGTGATTGCAATAATAACTGTAATCATGATTACATTAATATTCGTACTCGTAATCACCCCTCTCTGTAGCACACCACAACACCTTGTTGTTTGGTGCAATGTAATCATTTAAATAACAATAATTAACTACTAACAGTATATGTAATGTTCACAGTTTTGCAACTATTATGGTAATTATGGAATTAGTGCTATCAACTAACCCTGACAAATTATATTTCAGGCTCAGGAAAGGCAAGACAAGTAATCCCATCCTGCGATGTGGGAAGGATCTGTGATGTCTATTCTGAACCGAATTGAATTGGTGAAAAGTTTAGCTATGGAGATTGATCTGACACAGGTGAGTGTACTGATAGGCTGATATAGACAAATTGTGAGGCACCCACAGTATGCAGCAGGTCGAAAAATAACCTGGAAAACTACAACAATTCCCACTAAAATATTAATAACTGAATGATGTGAATGCCTTCTTATCCATATCCCACTTCTGTCAACAAAATGTTACCTGCAGCATCTTGCATGTCACTACACACAATTTCATTTATATTGAGACCAACATAAAATATATCAAAAGTTTATTCATATAGAAAAACAATTACCAAAGAAATAAGGCTAACTAGAACGACTGAAACCAAGACTAAACATTGACTAAAAACAGTGACTTCTACCACCGGGAAATACAACCTGGAACATGGATATCAAAGCTACTCACATCATTATTATGCCACAACATATCAAATGGTAGTTTAGCTTAGGAAATAATTAACCTTTATAAAGCCAAGGCATTTTAACTGTTTCACCATCATCATCTGTACCAATGGCAATAGACTACTTGTTTTGATTGGACAGTAAATGTGCACCAATCATGTGTAACAATATTACTTGTTCTGACTGACAGTAAACGTACACCAATCATGCATACCAATACACTACTTGTTACTACCAACAGTAAATGTACACTGATGATCTCATTCTGGAATCTGCACCATTTCACTACTTCTTCTGACAGTAAATGTACACCAATCATGTGTATCCAATATACTACTTGTTCTGACTGAATCTACTACTTGTTCCTACCGACAGCAAATGTAAACCAAGCGTCTCATTCTCTACCAAATACACTACTTGTACTGACAGTAAATGTACACCAATCATATGTATCAATACACTACTTGTTCTGACTGATAGTACTTGCACACCAACCATTTGTTCCAATACACTACTGGCACTAAATATACACCAATACACTACTTATTCTGACTGGTGCTGAAAAGTGACATAAGTCTTTCTCACGAATCACAAACTTCTCTTTCTCATAGGTGTCGGAGCTGCTTGAGATTCTCACTGAATCTGATGGAAGCTTCACATAGGAGTAGTCATGATCGACGTTCATTGGTGCAATAATGTCATCCGTGACTACAGAAGCATTCGCGAAGTGTCGCACTTAAAATATCGTTACCGGATCGATTTGCATTTCAACATCAGTTGTATGTGGTGCCACAGCAGTAGTAGCAGTGATGGCACTAAAGGTGACTTCCGTAATGTAAAGATTGACGGCATCACCCGTAGCGCTGGATGCTTCAAAACTAGGACCTGTACTTGTACGAACCAATGGTGAATCCTTCAACTGAAAAGATTGCACATACAGTGACTTGAAAATTTTACAAAATTCATCTTTTGCATAATAAAAATTAATCACAATGTGAGAAACTTTCTCTTGTATATATTATTTTTAGAATATAAGAGTGCCAGTGTCATATAGAATGTATAAAGTAATCAACCACAGGGAAAAGCATTTGGAGCCATGTTAATTCAACCAATGATCACTGATCTCTTAATGTTTTTAATGAATCTGTTTGGTCAGTTTGACGGATGCCACTGGTAACATAACCAAACGCATGTAACCAAAATCGTAGCATCCTAGCTCCAAAGTGCATTATATTATCTAATCAACATTGCACTGTTTACAATGGGCCAGGGAGGTCAAAATTCTATAAGGGGTCCAAATTCCATAACAAAATATGGACCCATAGGTACACTTTCTATGGGGTTCCTTATTTTATATCTGACACTCGATTTAGATAACATAATGCATGAATATTGTTATTGGACCAAATGCAGATCTATGCTTGTGACATCTTTACCTTATAAATGCTGTATATATATATATATATATATATATATATATATATATATATATATATATATATATATATATATATATATATATATATATATATATATATATATATATATATATAAATATATATATATATATATATATATATATATAATTATTAGGTATTATACTGAAGGCATCTGCATGATAGTATGGTGCATGGACAAAAGCCCCTCCCGACAAAAAGCCACACACACATAAGCTTGTTTCAATTCAATTATACTGTTCATGACTGTTGCTGTAGTACACAGAGACAAGATATTGTCATGAATATACTTCAGGCATGTGGTCAATTCCATTCCGGAATTGGAACTGACCCTTAATTCCAGTTCCGGAATTGGAATTGACTTCAAATTTTTTTTTTTATTGGAATTTTTTTTTTCCAAAATTTATTTTTTGGGAATTGGAATTGATTTTGTTTGAATTATTGACTTGATACTGTTAATATTTACCCTTAAATTTACTTATATTACTTTTAAAATCATATTTGTCTGCTATTAGCATGTCACCCTGAATCTGGTAACAGCCAGGAAGTTGTCAACATTACAGCATAGACACTGTCTACACTGGTATTGAAACATTGTGACCAAGAACAATATAATCAAGCATTTGCATCAAAAAGAAATACTAAGTTACTGTAACAGACAGTAAAACCAAAATCAGACCATTCAGGCCTCATTTTCTTTCTCAGTGTACAAGGTTTATTTACAGAGATTGCCAATTAAGGGCACCTGCCTGTTCATTCCCTTTGTGTGAGAGAGGAAGCCTGCCCCACTTGAATGCAGCCCCTTGTTTATCCAAGCCTAATGTTCAGCCCACAAGTTTCCCGTACTAAACATGTCACTGATCACCTGTACAATGCTGTTACATGTGGCTGTAGGGTAATAATTAAAACTGTCCCCATGGAGAATATATGTTGGAGATTAGGATGTTGAAGACTCAAACTTTCCAGTAAATTTGATGAAATATCAATGATACCACAACTGATAGCGATATAAATCTGCCTCCTAGTATATTTGCTCCCCCCCCCGGACATCTGCCCCTTATTTCTATGATAGTGAAAATCAGTTTGCAGTTTCATCATTATTACTACAATAACATAACATTCAATGACAAGTCGAAGTCACTTTAGCCTAATGCAATGGCCTATCCCCTGGAGTGTGTATGAGATGATCTTGTCACCAGTTGTCTTCCAGGTATCATTGATAGTCAGATCAGTGGTGGAAGATGGGTTCTTGGGGTGATGCTTCCACAAACAGTGGTTTGGAGTGCCCCTGGTATTAGCTGCCTTAGTTTTCAGGTCCTTACGGACCTTGGCAGCTTCTATCTGTGCCATATCACCATCATGGTTGCAGGCAGTCTTGTTGATCACATTCTGGATCTGGAGATCAGACCAGTGACCACAGCACTCTTGCATGATCAGGGTCGACGCTGGCTTCACTCCCATTGAAGAGTAATCTTGTTGGTCCCCCTTCTTGGTGTAGTAATGACACTCAAAACATAGCTTCTGACCTCCTCAGATGCTAGTAGTAATTTCCATGGTGAAGTTTTAAGTGAATTCTGACAACTCTGGCTTGTGCATCCAGTTTTATAGGAAAATGGAGTCACTCCAACTCTCCATGGTAAATGCAATTCAAAAGAAACCTTGTTGAGATGGCTTCTTTCAGATATCCTCAATTGTCCTAACATGTCCAGGTCCTAATCTCACTGGCTTCTTCCACAATTGTAATAAAGATAATCCTTTGATTACAGGATCATCTCCAACTACATAAAGTAATTTACTTGGCTGATCTGGCACAAAGAACATTAATTGCAATTAGGGTAATATATATCTTGAATTCATGTTCAGAAATTTGAAAAATAAGTTAAAAAAAATTTCTTAAAAAAAACTTACAAATAGAAACTACGGATAGGGGGCAAATGTCCAGATTTTGAATAAGGCAAGGGGCTAATGTCTGGGGGGGGGGCAAGTGACAAAGGGGCAAATGTCCGGGAGGGGGGCAAATGACCTGGACCCGATATAAACAGGGGAAACTGCTCAAAACTTGGATTAATGACCCAACTGTCCAGGGCTGCCCAAAATGTCTGGTTTTGTTAGCAAAAATCCAGGAGAGGTGTCGCAGCAGAAAGTACATATGAAATGGCTGGATGCCATTTTAAAGTTTTTTATGTCAAACCTGATATATATATGTGTGTGTGTGTGTGTGTGTGTGTGTGTGTGTGTGTGTGTGTGTGTGTGTGTGTGTGTGTGTGTGTGTGTGTGTGTGTGTGTGTGTGTGTGTGTGTGTGTGTGTGTGTGTGTGTGTGTGTGTGTGTGTGTGTGTGTGTGTGTGTGTGTGTGTGTGTGTGTGTGTGTGTGTGTGTGTGTGTGTGTGTGTGTGTGTGTGTGTGTGTGTGTGTGTGTGTGTGTGTGTGTGTGTGTGTGTGTGTGTGTGTGTGCATTTAACGAACATTAATTTTTAATCATATCTAATTAAATATGATTGTGCAAACGTGACAAATAAAACTGTGTTAAAACGAATTGGATTTGCATTTTTCTTTAGCCTAGGATTTTAACAGTTGGAATTGATTTTATGCAAGGCGGAATTAGAACTGATTTTTGGAATTGACAAAACAGAATTGACCCCATGCCTGATATACTTCCTTCATATGTATAGCTTGTACTAATACTATTGTGGGTTGCCGACAGTTGCCCCCTCCCCCCACGATATTCATTACAGTGTTATCAGTCGACTTAGAATAGCATGTAATTAATACATCTATATGAACTTCTGGTTATTACATGTGGGGTTTCATCTGATCAATAAAGCAAATTAATTTTATATAATTTTGCCTTATTGTCAAGTCACAAGAATTCAGACAGAAATTGTAAAGTGTCATCATAGAAAGCAGACATGTAATCTGACAGTGTTCAACTGAGTAGATGACGATGCCTTAGTTAGTTTCCTTTCCAACTAGACATTGCATGGGTGAAATGCAATTTACGTAAATATTTAAATACTTTTAAAAAGTTTTTGTAACTGCATTTGCACTTAATCACAATGAAAGTATTTGTACATTTTAAATATTTTCAAACAATTTGAAATGTAAACAGCAACAGTAGGCTTCTGTTGCACTATAGTCTATACTGTCTTTTGGTCGTGTTTCTCCCATGCATCTAGCCCCCCAGGCTTAGCCTTACGCTTGCTGCTTGCTCTCTAGGCATTTAGAACACAGGAGTATGAGACTTATTATGACTGTCAATAAATAATATCAAATTATTTTCTTGAATAATTTTGCCTAGTACATACGGCATGGCCCGTGTTATAAGGTTGCAGTATATTCTGTAGCACTTACTGAGTTATTGTTATTGTTTTGAGTACGGCCACATATTGACGGTACGTCTGATCACGTCGAAAATAAATCGACGGATTGGAAAACACTCGTAATTATATCAAACTATTAAAACTTACTCGCACTTTATTATATTCATACATTTCGATTTACTGTGGGTCATATATATGCTGACGTTGAAGCACAGCTGTGCTTATTGGGGTGGAACTATATTGTAATCATAGTGATAAGTCACAATGGTAACGGTAATCCAATTTACTAACCTGGTTTCGGCTCGTCGCTTCCTACGCATCGCTCTGACCTTTCCTTGTCGCAGAATAGTCTGTAGATGCATGGTCATATGCGAAAAAAAGATCTAAGATGGAACGGTGTCTTTGACCAAGAATGACATCTTGATGCTCACCGTCTGTCCATGCTCATCACATAGTCTTTTGTCTTGTAATCTGCATCGGAAAAGTGGTCACTCACAGAGCCTGCGGCTGGCGGACACGGCAATTTCCGCATTTGCAACCACCTTTTCCGCTGCAAATTCTTCCTCGGAAGTCGATCAAATGTTTTTTCCTTGCATTTGTAGTACTAGTTGATATATCCAGGAGCCATCCAGTGCACACCAGTTTTCTTTTTATTCGATTTTCCATGCGTTTCGGCCGTTTTTCCGAGAGGTTTTTACTGTGTGAACGCGGTGCCAAGAGCTCGTACTCAAACCACTCTGCCGCTGAGCCCCCCGCAGAGCAATATGGCGCCGCCCAGCGAAGATAATGGCAAAGTTAAAAAGGATATTACAAAATTACCGTGGCGTTGCGCCCATCATATAAGGGTGATATATGCTGTAAATGGTATGTTATTATGTTTGGGCTATGGTTGTTCGAGTGCTTCACCCCCCCTTTAATACTTGACGTCATCTACGCAAACTATTATATATCATGAAGTCTTGCTATGGAATACTACTTCCTAGATACGCTCCCCTATTAGATACTTTATCGTCGTACATATACGTGTATATTCTTACAATATTCCATCTTCGCGTTCTTTCATGTTATGCTATATTCGTACACTTCTTGAATCTTTCTTGGGTGATGATTCATTGATGACTCATTCTCATATTAGATGGCGCTGCATGTTGTAGGTTTGTCGTCAGTCTCATGTACTACGGATTGACGCTGAACACGGGAATCATGTCAGGCAGTATCTTCTTGAACACCTTCCTGGTCGGCGCCGTTGAGCTACCGGCCAACATATTGGCCTTCTTCCTCCTGAACTGGCATGTGACTGGCCGGCGTGTCACCACGGCTGGATCCGGCATTATTGCGGGAGTCACCAGTTTCCTGTGTATTCCGCTCCTACTGTTAGGTAAGCCCACATCCCCCGCAGTGGCGCCACTCACCACTGCCACAACTACATTACCAAAATGGCAGTTGGCGGAGTAATGTACATGACTGGCATGCAGGCGACGCCATTGTTGTTAACGACTTGTTGCACGTGTGTAGCACTTGTACACTTGAGACACGTCAAATAGTTCCATACAAACACGAACGGTATCTTGCTTCTATTCTGATTTCAACACAGAGTACTATCCACAATTGTAGGCAATTGAAATTCAGACATTCCTTGACAAACATGAGTAGTTTACTAAATGAAATAGAGCATCATAAATTATGTTGTGGCAGGTGTGTGAAGATATAAATAAAGTATCATAAATTATGTTGTGGCAGGTGTGTGATGAGATAAATAAAGTATCATAAATTATGTTGTGGCAGGTGTGTGATGAGATAAATAAAGTATCATAAATTATGTTGTGGCAGGTGTGTGATGAGATAAATAAAGTATCATAAATTATGTTGTGGCAGGTGTGTGATGAGAGCAATTTTCACGCATGCGGACTTGTTGAGCAAATATTGTATAAAAGTATGGAAGCCATATCGTAAGAAGGACATATACAAGCTAGAAAAAAATACAGACAAAATTCAACCATTTGTACAGAATAGTATAATAACAACAATATAATAACAACTGGGTGTGAATGTAAGTATTATTTTTTGTAAATATAAGAAATGTATATATATGAAGGATTCCCAGAGAAGTCGAGATGGCTTTGGAATGAATAGGTCTGCGCTATAGACAATATATATATATATATATATATATATATATATATATATATATATATATATATATATATATATATATATATATATATATATATATATATATATATATATATATATATATATATATTTTACATATATTGTATACACTTCACTCCCTGGCAGACCTGTTCATTTCAAAACCATGTCGACTTCTCTGGAAAGCATTCATATATATACATTTCTTATATTTACAAAAATTAAGGGCGTTCCATTTACCATTCAGTGTTCAATAAATGATTTATGTGTGTGCCTATGTAAGTTGTTGTAGGTGATAACTTCCGCATAGTAACACATGTGTTTGTTTGTACCATAGGTCGTGGTAATATATGTAGCTGGACTAGGTATTTATTCTTGACTACGTGTGCATACCTAGCACTTTATAACAGTGCATACGCATAAATAGCCTTTCATGATATATTTTTAGCATAATGTATAATCTTTGTGAACTGTGTGTGATCACCTTATCTTCTAAAATGTATGGTGTATTGTTGATGATATGTTGTAATTTATATATCAGACACTGTTTTGTAAAATAGTTGTGTGTCCTAAATGTGTGTAGTTTGTTGTGTTTGCGTGTGAAATGATTGTGTATGTACGTATTCTTGTTTATCGGCTAGTTTTATAAGTATGCTGGTAATTGGTTGTGCATGAATTTATAATAGAATCGCAGTATCTGTATTTTCAGTAAGTCTTCAAACTTTAAAAAGAGAAGTTTTTAACGAACGAAGAGCAACTAAAATTATTCCAGAATTGAGAGACCTTAGTTATGAAAGCCGCTTATTAGAATGTAGTTTGGCAACAATGGAGACCAGGAGACTAAGAGGAGACCAAATGAAAATGTTTAAAATAGTGAATGATTATGAGGATATTGATATGAATTTGTTCTTCAAACTTAAAGTAGGCAGTAGAACCACAGGACACAAAGCAGCATTAGTTAAGGAACAGTGTAGGTTGGACATGAGAAAGTACTAATTCTCACAGAGGGTGATTAATGAATAGGACAAATTGTCAAATGATTGCGTTAATGCTAGTAGTATGAATATTTTTCAAAATAAAATTTACAGATGTCTGATAAGGGCGGGCTATACATAGATGATGAGATTGTTTGACCCTCGATAGGCCAATGGTTTCCGCGTCCACCTGCCATCTGGAACTTGTAGTTTTGGATGGCAATCTTGTTAAATAACTGGTCGCCGCTGGCACATGTTGTATGGTCTAAAATGTTCTGTTGAATAAGCAAATGGCGTACTGTGTCCGGCTGTGATTTGGCACATCCCATCATATCTTCATACGTCGTATGCCACTGTTTTCGAATGGCAGATACAAAACGAATTACTAAGCCTTCTTCGAAGTTTGGTTTCTGCAAGCGTCGGGTACATGGATTGCCATTCCACGTAACTCCATGACAGTTTTTCGGGTGGCGAGTCTATCATCAAGGACGCATAGTGTAGTAATCGCGTAATGAAAGTGGTCTTACCGCCCCCCCCCCCCCCCCCGTCAGACCGGCAACGTTGCAAGTGAACGGATGCTTCCACCGCGTGTCCATTTCGTCGATTGAACACACCCACAGGCGCACCGGTTTATAACACGATTCTACCCAAAACACCAAATTTGACCTCATTGTGTTGACCTGATTGATTTGACCGTTGACCTCAAATGAGCATTGACCTAATTAATTTGACCTTTGATGCTCCTTTGATGTTCTTAAGACGCTTGACCAATACTCTTGTTACTATACTACACGTGAACTGTCTCCTTCCCGGGCCACCAACAACTCCGTACTGATGTCACTGTGTCTTGCAGACCAAGACACAATGGCGACGGCGTTCGCAATGCTCGGCAAAGCGTCCGTCACAGTGTGCTACACCGCGATCTATGTCTTCTCCGGGGAGATCTTCCCGACCGAAGTGCGCAACGCCGGCATGGGAACATCGTCCTGTGCCGCACGTATCAGCGCAATGGCAGCGCCCTTCCTCGGAGCACCTATGGTAGGACGCGTTCATTTCTGTGTCAACGACTTACCCTGTCCTCTGTTTGGCGAGTGTATGCCTACTGTAACGCAACACAACAACATGTGCACTGGATGAAACATGGAATGGACGAGAAAGAAATGTCGCCCCACAGGAAGGACATCTGTGAAATGATCCCCCCACGAGGGGAAGTCAGCAGCAGTAGCAGCAGCAGTAGCAGCAGCAGTAGCAGCAGCAGTAGCAGCAGCAGCAGCAGCAGCAGCAGCAGCAGCAGCAGCAGAAGCAGCACCCAAGGTGTACATAAACACAAACAGCGAAATTAGCACATAATAGGCGGAGGAAATAAAGAAGGAAAAGAGAGCACTGATCATATTAATATAAATGCGCTCAACAAGCTGGACGAGATGCAGTGTGTCGAACTTGTGGAGAACCCCGACTTGATATGTGTAACAGAACCAGAGCTTAACCTCGAGGAATACAACCTCCGCTTTACCTGGCAGGTAAGACGGAGGTTGCCTATATATATATATATATATATATATATATATATATATATATATATATATATATATATATATATATATATATATATATATATATATATATATATATATATATATATATATATATACACGAAGCATCATTACTTTTGTCGCTTTTTTAAACGAGGAGCTTACATATACACATAACATTGAACAAAGCCCGAAATCAGGTGGAAAAGACAAAAAGAAATTCTGAAAATAAAATAGTTGACAATATAAAAAAAGATCCTAAATCAAAATCCCAGCCCAGCAATTATAGCCCAGTGAGATATCTAAGGTTATGGAGTCAATGCGATTGTAGATCATCTGCGGAATCACGACCTAAACAAGGCTTCACAACATGGATTTATGAAGAGACTGTCAAGCCTGACGAACTTGTAGATCAGATCAAGCTACTTCTTAAACAGATGAAGGGCTGTAGGTGGACTCTATTTATTTTTATTTCAGCAAAGGTTTTGACCGGATCCCACACAGCCGATTTAGGATCTTTTTTTATATTGTCAACTATGAAATTAAATGTGCATCGGATAGGAGGAGACTTTTATCGAAGTGGTCTTCCGCTAAGAGTGGTCTACCCCAAGGGCCAGTCTTGGGATTCTGTTTGTAATAATATTATATATCAACGACATAGACGATGGCTTGTGTAATAATCTTAAAAAATTTGGCGATGACACAAAACTGTTCAGTCAGGTAACATCATGCGAAATTACAGTGATACCTAAATCCCATTGCTGGGTCGAGTCTAGAATGGCCAATGCTCTTTGATGCAGACAAATACAAGTGTGTGCACTATAGTTGCAAAAATAGGCGGTATGATTACTTCATGGACGATAACGCCATAAAAACATCACATGAAGAAAATGATTTAGAAGGGATAATAGCAGCAGCAGCAGCAGCAGCAGCAGCAGCAGCAGCAGCAGCAGCAGCAGCAGCAGCAGCAGCAGCAGTACTACGCTGGACGGTGGTTTACGCAGGGTGTGGCCCAGCCAATCCCATTGTCTTCTCTTGATCTGGGCTTCTGCTTGTGCTTGTCCTGTTCTTCGCCAAGTTTCACACGCATAAAGAAGGAATGACTTTACGTTGGTGTTAAAAATCCGAAATTTAGTTTTGACGGAGATGACCTGTAACTTTCAAATGGGTATGATGGTCTTAAACGCTGCTGTGGCTTTACCTGTCCTGCTTTTGATGTCTCGGTCTGCGCCACCGTCTCTGCTCACAACACTTCCCAGGTATGTGAACTGCCCACATCCTCTCTGTCCTCACCCCTCAACTATGTCCTCACCCCTTAATTGGATGCTGTTCTTGTTCATGTGATTTGCTCTCATAGTCCTGGTTTTCGTTTTGTTGATATTCAGATCCAATTTTGCAGCAGACTCATACAGTGATGTCGCCTTGTCCTGCATGTTGTCATGACAACGTGAAAGTAGTGCGACGTCATCTGCAAAGCCAATATCCTATAGCTGTTTGGAGAATGTCCACTGGGGAATCTCCGCTGGCAACCTTCTATTGTTGATGCCATAATCCAGTCAACTGCCAGGAGGAACAGGAATGGTGACAGCAGACATCCTTGGCGGACCCCTTTTAATATGGAGAAGGATTCAGTCAAGGAGCCGTTGTGGACAACCTGGCAAGTGAATGGTTCATACGTTGTACGGATCAGTCTGATGATCTTTTCCGGGATACCGTAATGTGCAAGTAACTTCCATAGGGCACGGTCGAAGCTATCGAAAAGCTTTTTCGAAGTCTAAGAAAATGATGTACAGAGGAGAATTCCACTCCAGGGACTGTTCAATGATCACTCATAGAGTAGCTGTATGGTCCGTGCATGAACTTTCCTTCCCACAGCGAGCCTGTTCCTCCCGCAATTGTCTGTCAACCTCTGTTTTTATTATTTCCAGAAGAATCCCGTTGAACACTTTTCCTGGTATTGACAGTAACGTGATGCCCCTCCAGTTTTGCAATCTTTCAAATTGCCTTTCTTGGGAAGCTTAAACAAGTGGCCATGTCTCTAATCCTCTGGAATCTCTTCTTCAACCCAGGTCTTCCCAAAGAGCCAGTAAAACAGTCCATTGATGTTTCTGTATCAGCCTTTATTGCCTCTGGTGGAATCCTATCATCTGGACCCGGTGCTTTCCCGTTCTTCAGCTGCAGGATCGCTTTCCTGATTTTCTGTTGTGACAGTCTGTCGGTGTTAATGCGAAGTGGTGTTTCAGCCGGAGGTATATCTGGAGGCTCATCAGGTGAAGGTCGATTTAGTAGTTCTTCGAAATACTCTTTCCGTCGATTGAGTTGGTCTGCTTGGTTTGTCAGCACCTGTCCATTTTTGTCCATAACCCGTTGTTCATCTTTACGACGTGTACCGCCAGCTTCCGTGTAATGTCATACAATTCTTTCAGATGTCTTTGTCCTGCGGCTTCTTTTGCTTGGCCGGCCAGTCTCTCCTCAAAGTCTTTCTTATCACGTTTTACACTTCTTTTTACCTCCTTGTTGGCTTCTGTATATAGGCGGTGTGCTTCTGTCTTGGCTGCTTTTATTTTGCTGTTGTTTACTGTTGCTTTTCTTTGCTTCCTTTCTGCTACCGTACCCAATGTTTCTCTGCTACCGTACCCAAGGTTTCTCTGCTTCCTTTCTGCTACCGTACCCAAGGTTTCTCTGCTTCCTTTCTGCTACCGTACCCAAGGTTTCTCTGCTTCCTTTCTGCTACCGTACCCAAGGTTTCTCTGCTTCCTTTCTGCTACCGTACCCAAGGTTTCTCTGCTTCCTTTCTGCTACCGTACCCAAGGTTTCTCTGCTTCCTTTCTGCTACCGTACCCAAGGTGTCTCTGCTTCCTTTCTGCTACCGTACCCAAGGTTTCTCTGCTTCCTTTCTGCTACCGTACCCAAGGTTTCTCTGCTTCCTTTCTGCTACCGTACCCAAGGTTTCTCTGCTTCCTTTCTGCTACCGTACCCAAGGTTTCTTTGCTTCCTTTCTGCTACAATACAAGTATCTTTTAAGACCGCATCTAGACTAGAGCATTCAGGCATGGCGTCCATTCAAGCAAACAGACACAAACTAATTAGAAAGTGCACAACGTCGGGCGACTAGTATAGTATCGGACTTGATACACCTCGGACCTAACCTTCGTGCATGCCTAAACTCCGTGTACGCCTAACCTCCGTGCATACCTTTAATCCACAATATATCTAACTAAACGAAAATATATTCCCATGACTAGATTATAACTGAACAAGTATATAAAATAACATTGATTACTAAACTCTACGCCAATTCATGTGACCTGATTGGTCGAGAGCAGTCCGTGACCTAGTTTCGACGGTTCTGATTGGTCGAGAGCAGTTTCACCGCCGGGGCGCCACCTCATTTTGCAACAATGTATCTCTTTGGGTAAACTTCTGATTGGTCGAGAGCAGTCACGTGACCTAGTTTCGACGGCTCTGATTGGTCGAGAACTGTCTCACCACCAGGGGCGCCACGGGTCACCCCATTATCGCCCCTGGGGCACTGTTTCGCGGTAATATTTTCGCCGGGGGGCGCTGCGGGTCAATTGTGTCGACGGCTCTGATTGGTCGAGAGTAATCACGCCACTCCTTTGCGGTCATACTGTCGCTAGGGGTGCTACGGGTCAAGTGTCGACAATTCTGATTGGTCGAGAGCCGTCACCTGACCTATGACGTCACACCTCATTTGTATAAATCAGCACAAATTGCACCCTTTTGCGGTGAAACCGTCGCCAGAGGGCGCTACGGTTCAATTGTGTCGACGGTTCTGATTGGTCGAGAGCCGTCACGTGACTAACGACGTCACAATTCCTCGATTGCATATCACGTGACCTCTCTATGGAGGCTGCCATCTTGTTTTGCTGCCACGTTGTTTTGCGATGATACGGTCACCAGAGGGCGCTGCTACGGGTCAATTGTGCAGTCACGTGACTTATGACGTCACAACCTTTTGCACTTATACAATTGTCAATTAGGGTTAGGGTTAGGGTTAGTAACCCTAATTATGTCGTCTGTATTAAACCCTGATACGAATCCTGGTAAACTTTAGGAGGTATGGATAAACTGTACGAGTTATGAGTAAACTGTAGGAATTATGGGTAAACTGTAGGAATTATGGATAAAATGTAGGAATTATAGGTAAACTGTAGGAATTATGGGTAAACTGTAGGAGGTATGGGTAAACTGTAGGAATTATGTATAAACTATAGGAGTTACTGGTAAACTGTAGGAGTTATGGGTAAACTGTAGGAGTTACGGGTAACCTGTAGGAATTATGAGTAAACTTTAGGAGTTACGGGTAAACTGTAGGAGGTATGATCAATTGTAGTTACGGGTAAACTATACATTTCTCACACACTTATTTCCATTTCATTTTGCCTATACTACCTAAACTGTAGGAATTATAGGTAAACTGTAGGAATTACGGGTAACCTGTAGGAGGTATAATCAATTGTAGTTATAGGTAAACTGTAGGAATTATGGCTAAACTGTAGGAGTTATGGGTAAACTATAGGACATGTGATGAATTGTAGTTATGGGAAAATTGTAGGATTATGTTCATAACACAAACTTTCAAAACATAAACTATAGCCTGACGGTATAGGCAAAATGAGATCGAAATAAGTGTGTGAGAAATACAGTACAGTTCTCATCACCAACCGCGAGGATCAGCCAGAGGACCGACTCTGCATGGCTTTGTGAGATAGTGACAAATGTAACCTTTTATATAAACCGCATCATCAATTATGGGTAAACTATAGGAGGTATGGTAAATTGTAGTTATAGGTAAACTGTATGAATTAGGGGTAAACTGTAGGAGGTATGGGTAATTGTAGGACTTATAGGTAAACTGTAGGAGGTATGGGTAAATTGTAGGAACTATGGATAAACTGAAGGAGTTAAGGGTAAACTGTAGGAATTATGGGTAAACTGTAGGAAATATGGGTAAATTGTAGGAATTATGGGTAAATTGTAGGAATTATGGGTAAACAGTAGGAGTTATGGGTAAACTGAATGAATTATGGGGGAAATTTGCAAATTCTGGTAAACTGTAGGAGGCATGGGTAAACTGTAGGAATTATGGATAAACTGTAGGAGTTATGAGTAAACTGTAGGAATTATGGCTAAACTGTAGGAGTTATGGGTAACCTGTAGGAATTGTGAGTAAACTGTAGGAATTATGGATAAAATGTAGGAATTATAGGTAAACTGTAGGAATTATGGGTAGTCTGTAGGAGGTGTGGGTAAATTGTAGGAATTATGGGTAAACTGTAGGAGTTATGGGTAAACTGTGGAATTATGGGTAAACTGTAGGAGTTACGGGTAAAATTTAGGATGTATGATAAATTGTAGTTATAGGTAAGTTGAAGGAGTTACAGGTAAACTGGTCTTTTTGACACTGGTCACCTATTATTTGTGGACTTTGGCTTGCACGCTCCCATTCGTCTTGTCTTTTTGGTATTGGTCAGTCACTGTTGGTGGACTTTGACTTGTGCGCTCCCACTCATTCCACTTGTCTTGTCTTTTTCACAATGGTCTGCCAACTTGAAGAAAACAAGACATTATCACACAAAACATGAAGAAAACAAGACATTATGTAAACTGTAGGAATTATGGGTAAACTGTAGGAGTTATGGGTAAACTGTAGGAATTATGGGTAACCTGTAGGAATTATGGCTAAACTGTAGGAATTATGGATAAACTGTAGGAATTATGGGGAACATGTAGGAATTATGGGTAAACTGTAGGAGGTATAGGTAAATTGTAGGAATTATGGGTAAACTCTAGGATTTATAAGTAAACTATAGGAATTATGGGTAAAGTGTAGGAGTCATGGGTAACCTGTAGGAATTATGAGTAAACTGTAGGAATTATGGATGAAATGTAGGAATTATAGGTAAACTGTCGGAATTATGGGTAAATTGTAGGAATTATGGGTAAACTGGGTCTTTTTGACATTGCTCAGCCACTGTTGGTGGACTTTAACTTGTGCACTCCCACTCGTCTTGTCTTTTTCACACTGGTCAGTCACTGTTGGTGGACTTTGACTTGTGCAAAAGTGCATCATCAGCAAACTTTCAGGGTAAACTGTAGGAGATATGAGTAAATTGTAGGAATTATGGGTAAACTGTACGAGTTATGAGTAAACTGTAGGAATTATGGGTAAACTGTAGGAGGTATAGGTAACCTGTAGGAATTATGGGTAAACTGTAGGAATTAGGTGTAAATTGTAGGAATTATGGGTAAACTGTAGAAGGTATGAGTAAACTGTAGGAATTATGGATAAATTGTAGGAGTTTTGGGTAACTTGTAGGAATTATGGGTAAACTGTACGAGTTATGAGTAAACTGTAGGAATTATGGGTAAATTGTATGAGTTATGGGTAAAGTGTAGGAATTATGGATAAACTGTACGAGTTATGAGTAAACTGTAGGAATTATGGGTGAATTGTAGGAGTTATGGGTAACCTATAGGAATTATGGGTAAACTGTAGGAGTTACGGGTTAACTGTAGGAATTAGGGGTAAATTGTAGGAATTATGGGTAAACTGTAGAAGGTATGAGTAAACTGTAGGAATTATGGGTAAATTGTAGGAGTTATGGGTAACCTGTAGGAATTATGGGTAAACTGTAGGAGTTACGGGTAAACTGTAGGAATTAGGGGTAAATTGTAGGAATTATGGGTAAACTGTAGAAGGTATGAGTAAACTGTAGGAATTATGGGTAAACTCTACGAGTTATGAGTAAACTGTAGGAATTATGGGTAAACTGTAGGAGCTATAGGTAACCTGTAGGAATTATGGGTAAACTGTAGGAATTATGGATCAATTGTAGGAATTATGGATAAACTGAAGGAGTTACGGGTAAACTGTAGGAATTAGGAGTAAATTGTAGGAATTATGGATAAACTGTAGAAGGTATGAGTAAACTGTAGGAATTATGGATAAACTGTACGAGTTATGAGTAAACTGTAGGAATTGTGGGTAAACTGTAGGAGTTATAGGTAACCTGTAGGAATTATGAGTAAACTGTAGGAATTATGGATAAAATGTAGGAATTATAGGTAAACTGTAGGAATTATGGGTAGTCTGTAGGAGGTCTGGTAAATTGTAGGAATTATGGGTAAACTGTAGGAGTTATGGGTAAACTGTGGAATTATAGGTAAATTGTAGGAGTTACAGGTAAACTGGTCTTTTTTGACATTGGTCACCATTATTGGTGGACTTTGACTTGTGCGCTCACATTCGTCTTGTCTTTTTGGTATTGGTCAGTCACTGTTGGTGGACTTTGGCTTGTGCGCTCCCATTCGTCTTTCTTTTTTGACACTGGTCACCTATTATTTGTGGACTTTGGCTTGCACGCTCCCATCAGTCTTGTCTTTTTGACATTGGTCAGCCACTGTTGGTGGACTTTGAATTGTGCGCTCCCACTCAACCCACTTGTCTTGTCTTTTTCACACTGGTCAGCCAACTTGAAGAAAACAAGACATTATCAAACAAAACTTGAAGAAAACAAGACATTATATAAACTGTAGGAATTATGGGTAAACTGTAGGAGTTATGGGTAAACTGTAGGAATCATGGATAAACTGTACGAGTTATGTGTAAACTGTAGGAATTATGGGTAAACTGTAGGAGTTATGGGTAACCTGTAGGAATTATGGGTAAACTGTAGGAATTATGGATAAACTGTAGGAATTATGGGGAACATGTAGGAATTATGGGTAAACTGTAGAAGGTATAAGTAAACTGTAGGAATTATGGGTAAAGTGTAGGAGTCATGGGTAACCTGTAGGAATTATGAGTAAACTGTAGGAATTATGGATGAAATGTAGGAAGTATAGGTAAACTGTCGGAATTATGGGTAAATTGTAGGAATTATGGGTAAACTGGGTCTTTTTGACATTGCTCAGCCACTGTTGGTGGACTTTAACTTGTGCATTCCCACTCGTCTTGTCTTTTTCACGCTGGTCAGTCACTGTTGGTGGACTTTGACTTGTGCAAAAGTGCATCATCAGCAAACTTTCAGGGTAAACTGTAGGAGATATGAGTAAATTGTAGGAATTATGGGTAAACTGTACGAGTTATGAGTAAACTGTAGGAATTATGGGTAAACTGTAGGAGGTATAGGTAACCTGTAGGAATTATGAGTAAACTGTAGGAATTATGGATAAATAGTAGGAATTATGGGTAAACTGTAGAAGGTATGAGTAAACTGTAGGAATTATGGGTAAATTGTAGGAGTTATGGGTAACCTGTAGGAATTATGGATAAACTGTACGAGTTATGAGTAAACTGTAGGAATTATGGGTAAATTGTAGGAATTATGGGTAAACTGTAGAAGGTATCAGTAAACTGTAGGAATTATGGGTAAATTGTAGGAGTTATGGGTAACCTGTAGGAATTATGGATAAACTGTACGAGTTATGAGTAAACTGTAGGAATTATGGGTAAATTGTAGGAATTATGTGTAAACTGTAGAAGGTATGAGTAAACTGTAGGAATTATGGGTAAACTGTAGGAGTTATGGGTAACCTGTAGGAATTATGGATAAACTGTACGAGTTATGAGTAAACTGTAGGAATTATGGGTAAATTGTAGGAATTATGGGTAAACTGTAGAAGGTATCAGTAAACTGTAGGAATTATGGGTAAATTGTAGGAGTTATGGGTAACCTGTAGGAATTATGGATAAACTGTACGAGTTATGAGTAAACTGTAGGAATTATGGGTAAATTGTAGGAATTATGTGTAAACTGTAGAAGGTATGAGTAAACTGTAGGAACTATGGGTAAACTGTAGGAGTTATGGGTAACCTGTAGGAATTATGGATAAACTGTACGAGTTATGAGTAAACTGTAGGAATTATGGGTAAATTGTAGGAGTTATAGGTAACCTGTAGGAATTATGGGTAAACATTACGAGTTATGAGTAAACTGTAGGAATTATGGGTAAATTGTAGGAGTTATGGGTAACCTGTAGGAATCATGGGTAAACTGTAGGAGTTACGGGTAAACTGTAGGAGGTATGATAAATTGTAGTTATAGGTAAATTGTAGTAGGTATGGATAAACTGTAGGAGTTATGGGTAAACTGGTCTTTTTTGACATTGGTCACCCATTATTAGTGGACTTTGGCTTGAGCGCTCCCACTCGTCTTGTCTTTTTTGACATTGGTCACCTATTATTGGTGGACTTTGACTTGTGCGCTCCCACTCGTCTTGTGTTTTTTGACATTGGTCACCTATTATTGGTGGAGTTTGACTTGTGCGCTTCCACTCGTATTGTCTTTTTTGACATTGGTCACCTATTATTGGTGGACTTTGACTTGTGCGCTTCCACTCATCTTAGCTTTTTGGTATTGGTCAGTCACTGTTGGTGGACTTTGGCTTGTGCGCTCCCATTCGTCTTTCTGTTTTGAAACTGGTCACCTATTATTTGTGGACTTTGGCTTGCACGCTCCCATCAGTCTTGTCTTTTTGACATTGGTCAGCCACTGTTGGTGGACTTTGACTTGTGCGCTCCCACTCAACCCACTTGTCTTGTCTTTTTCACACTGGTCAGCCAACTTGAAGAAAACAAGACATTATCAAACGAAACTTGAAGAAAACAAGACATTATGTAAACTGTAGGAATTATGGGTAAACTGTAGGAGTTATGGGTAACCTGTAGGAATTATGGGTAAACTGTAGGAATTATGGATAAACTGTAGGAATTATGGGGAACATGTAGGAATTATGGGTAAACTGTAGAAGGTATAAGTAAACTGTAGGAATTATGGGTAAAGTGTAGGAGTCATGGGTAACCTGTAGGAATTATGAGTAAACTGTAGGAATTATGGATGAAATGTAGGAAGTATAGGTAAACTGTCGGAATTATGGGTAAATTGTAGGAATTATGGGTAAACTGGGTCTTTTTGACATTGCTCAGCCACTGTTGGTGGACTTTAACTTGTGCATTCCCACTCGTCTTGTCTTTTTCACACTGGTCAGTCACTGTTGGTGGACTTTGACTTGTGCAAAAGTGCATCATCAGCAAACTTTCAGGGTAAACTGTAGGAGATATGAGTAAATTGTAGGAATTATCGGTAAACTGTACGAGTTATGAGTAAACTGTAGGAATTATGGGTAAACTGTAGGAGGTATAGGTAACCTGTAGGAATTATGGGTAAACATTACGAGTTATGAGTAAACTGTAGGAATTATGGGTAAATTGTAGGAGTTATGGGTAACCTGTAGGAATCATGGGTAAACTGTAGGAGTTACGGGTAAACTGTAGGAATTAGGGGTACATTGTAGGAATTATGGGTAAACTGTAGAAGGTATGAGTAAACTGTAGGAATTATGGATAAACTGTACGAGTTATGAGTAAACTGTAGTAATTATGGGTAAATTGTAGGGGTTATGGTAACCTGTAGGAATTATGGGTAAACTGTAGGAGTTACGGGTAAACTGTAGGAGGTATGATAAATTGTAGTTATAGGTAAATTGTAGTAGGTATGGATAAACTGTAGGAGTTATGGGTAAACTGGTCTTTTTTGACATTGGTCACCCATTATTAGTGGACTTTGGCTTGAGCGCTCCCACTCGTCTTGTCTTTTTTAACATTGGTCACCTATTATTGGTGGACTTTGACTTGTGCGCTCCCACTCGTCTTGAGTTTTTTGACATTGGTCACCTATTATTGGTGGAGTTTGACTTGTGCGCTTCCACTCGTATTGTCTTTTTTGACATTGGTCACCTATTATTGGTGGACTTTGACTTGTGCGCTTCCACTCATCTTAGCTTTTTGGTATTGGTCACCCTTTATTAGTGGACTTTGGCTTGTGCGCTCCCATTCGTCTTGTCTTTTTTGGTATTGGTCACCTATTATTGGTGGACTTTGACTTGTGCGCTCCCACTCGTCTTGTCTTTTTTGATATTGGTCACCTATTATTGGTGGACTTTGACTTGTGCGCTTCCACTCATCTTAGCTTTTTGGTATTGGTCACCCTTTATTAGTGGACTTTGGCTTGTGCGCTCCCATTCGTTTTGTCTTTTTTGGCATTGGTCACCTATTATTGGTGGACTTTGACTTGTGCGCTTCCACTCATCTTGTCTTTTTTGACATTGGTCACCTATTATTGGTGGACTTTGACTTGTGCGCTCCCACTCGTCTTAGCTTTTTTGATATTGGCCACCTATTATTGGTGGACTTTGACTTGTGCGCTTCCACTCATCTTGTCTTTTTTGACATTGGTCACCTATTATTGGTGGACTTTGTCTTGTGCGCTCCCACTCGTCTTAGCTTTTTGGTATTAGTGGGCTTTGGCTTGTGCGCTTCCACTCATCTTGTCTTTTTTGACATTGGTCAACTATTATTGGTGGACTTTGGCTTGTACGCTCCCATTCGTCTTGTCTTTTTTGACATTTGTCACCTATTATTGGTGGACTTTGACTTGTGCGCTTCCACTCGTCTTGTCTTTTTTGACATTGGTCACCTATTATTGATGGACTTTGACTTGTGCGCTCCCACTCGTCTTGTCTTTTTTGACATTGGTCACCTATTATTGGTGGACTTTGACTTGTGCGCTTCCACTCATCTTGTCTTTTTTGATATTGGTCACCTATTATTGGTGGACTTTCACTTGTACGCTCCCATTCGTCTTGTCTTTTTTGACATTGATCACCTATTATTGGTGGACTTTCACTTGTACGCTCCCATTCGTCTTGTCTTTTTTGACATTGGTCACCTATTATTGGTGAACTTTGGCTTGTGCGCTCCCATTCGTCTTGTCTTTGTTGACATTGGTCACCTATTATTGGTGGACTTTGACTTGTGCGCTTCCACTCGTCTTGTCTTTTTTGACATTTGTCACCTATTATTGGTGGACTTTGACTTGTACGCTTCCATTCGTCTTGTCTTTTTCAAATTGGTCACCTATTATTGGTGGACTTTGACTTGTGCGCTTCCACTCGTCTTGTCTTTTTTGACATTGGTCACCTATTATTGGTGGACTTTGACTTGTACGCTCCCACTCGTCTTGTCTTTTTTGATATTGGTCACCTATTATTGTTGGACTTTCACTTGTACGCTCCCATTCGTCTTGTCTTTTTTGACATTGGTCACCTATTATTGGTGGACTTTGACTTGTGCGCTTCCACTCATCTTGTCTTTTTTGATATTGGTCACCTATTATTGGTGGACTTTCACTTGTACGCTCCCATTCGTCTTGTCTTTTTTGACATTGGTCACCTATTATTGGTGAACTTTGGCTTGTGCGCTCCCATTCGTCTTGTCTTTGTTGACATTGGTCACCTATTATTGGTGGACTTTGACTTGTGCGCTTCCACTCGTCTTGTCTTTTTTGACATTTGTCACCTATTATTGGTGGACTTTGACTTGTACGCTTCCATTCGTCTTGTCTTTTTCAAATTGGTCACCTATTATTGGTGGACTTCGACTTGTGCGCTTCCACTCGTCTTGTCTTTTTTGATATTGGTCACCTATTATTGGTGGACTTTGACTTGTGCGCTTCCACTCGTCTTGTCTTTTTTTGATATTGGTCACCTATTATTGGTGGACTTTAACTGGTGCACTCCCACTCGTCTTGCCTTTTTCACACTGGTCAGTCATTGTTGGTGGACTTTGACTTTTGCACAAAAGTGCATCGTCAATAAACTTTCAGGGTAAACTGTAGGAGATATGAGTAAATTGTAGGAATTATGGGTAAACTGTACGAGTTATGAGTAAACTGTAGGAATTATGGGTAAACTGTAGTAGTTATGGGTGACCTGTAGGAATTATGGGTAAACTGTAGGAATTATGGGTAACCTGTAGGAATTATGGGTAAACTGTAGGAGGTATGGGTAAATTGTAGGAATTATGGATAAACTGTAGGAGTTATGGGTAAACTGTAGGAATTATGGGTAAACTGTAGGAGGTCATTGATAAATTGGACAAAACCAGTCATTGTTTTCCGGGTGCATACCTTTGAGACATTGCGGACATGATGCGTATACGACGTATTTATGTTTTAAGGCGCAATTTAGTATTGTTAACGGACGAGTAAATATATACGTGCCGTTACTCGCTTCCGACTGGAGCTGTGACAGGTTGATCGGAGACTGAGTATCGGCGGTACGCTGCGTGGCCATGGTGTTGAATCGAACTGCTCTGTAGAGATCGGAGAACGGTTGTGATGGCAGTTCTAGTAACGGCTCTGTTTATATAGTCTGTTGCTACTACTGATGACGCGCTTTCTGACTACAACAAACGTTTTAGATGTAGAATGCTTAGGCAACACAGTAGGTGAAAATGTTCTTTGAAAGTTTGGAATCGTAACTCCAGCGGACTTCAGGAACTCTCATGACAGGAACCAAAGCATCACCTTGAGACACTGATTGGTCAGGACTAACATCATGGATCAATATCTTGTAAGTAACAGACAATAACTTAACCTGATCAAAGTTATCATACCAGAGAGCACGACGTTGGTAAGGAAACTCCGTAAACGAGAACTTCGAATTAAAGCAAGTCCGCTATCCTGCACCAGCAATGTAATAAGATCCAATCTGCACATTACGAATAGAGCAGCGTGCTCTATGGCGAAAGGTTCTAGCATGTCTCCTCTTATAAGAAATTCGCCGTCTATAACGCTTGCCAACACCAGACCTACGACGGTGTTTTAAATCCGCGGTTCTTTCCACTTCCGCTCCGACGGTTGGCGAGCACCTCTAGGAACGCGTCCTTGTTGATGGCCTTGTGACGCTTGCTCAGTCCTTTGGTGCTGTACTTGTCGGTGGCTCCGAAACAATAGTACGTCTTGCTACACAACCCCACGAACCCGTCACCGGACCACTCGACCTTGAGCAGACCCGGTGTCCTCTTGTCGTACGCCTTGCGCGCTTTACAGCATGCCTCGTCACCGACCCACGGATGATCGGCGAGTCGACAGCACACGTACTCGTCCTGATGTTCGTCGCAACATTCGGACGGCAACCATTCTGATCGATGTCGGAAATAATGTTCTCGAAATTCCGGGGTCACGAGGTCGTCGACGGACTCGCCGGCCAAGGCCAAATAGGCGGAATCTGTATCCATCTCGCAGTAATTAAAACGAGGACGCTCCAGATACCTGTTGATAAAGTTGTAATAGAACTGCATCTTGGCGTACTGCAGAACGAAGAACCCCACGTGTACGGGCAGGGCGTAAGTGACGGTTTTCTTGTTCATCGCTATCTCGTACGCATCGTCGACGACGACGTCGAGTTGTCAGAACCGTCTAGCGTTGACCATGAGCGATGCCACCTTCTCCGTGCAGTATTTAACGTCGCGATGTCGATCCACGTTGGTGATGGTCTTCCCGTAACCCGAGTTCCCCAGCAGCATTATGGTGTCTGCGATGACGGCCTTGTACGGGTGGACGTCTCCCTCGCGTCGGACCGTGGACACAGCATCGCCGAACCGCGGGAAGCACGGGATGGGGGTGTACTCGACGACCTGATAGACGCGCGTCACCTCGAGTCCGTGTTCCAGGTTCCATCTCAGGAGCGGCGTGGCGAGCAATATCTTGTCGCGGGTCAGACGGATGTTTTTAAACACCGGCTGCATTTCGGGAAAATGTGCGTGTAATGTTATCGGCACCGAAACATCACATTCGATCAATCCGAGTATGGTTCCGTCAGGCACATCGTCGTGGAAAGGCAGCATCCAGACACCTTTTCACGACCGGATCTCTTCTCGTCTCTCTCCCACTCGTATTCCCACAACTCGACGACCTTGACAAAGTGACGTAGGTAGGCGGTGTTCTTTCGGGTCTCGACGAGCAGTTGGGTCATGGGTTTCCCGTTGACGGCCTTCGTTTCTAGACCCAAGCACGGGTGACGGTGGTAGAAACATCTGTGGAGCTGATACGCCGTGTTCGTCTCACTGGCGCGTCCCGTTCTTGAGGCTTCCCATGTGAGCCAGTTTACGGCCATCTGACAGTGCAGTTGTGCTGTCTCGGGTGTAAAGTTATTCTCTTCCCGTCGTCGCGTGTACCATCCCGTCGGCATGTCTTGCATGAGGGACCACAGGTACAGAGCGTTGGCATCGTACCCGACGATGGATCGACACGAACGAGCGGCCTCTCCGTACTCATTTGACGTAGCGTGGTGACTCCTTTCTCGTGATAACGGTGAAAAACGAGCGAAAGTCCACCAACCACGTGATCTTTGACGAGATGATGAAGATCTTCATTCTTCTCGTTGAAGAGCGTAAAGTACGCCTTCTCCGGAAGATCGATGAACAGGTAGAGCAAGGTCAGACCGGGTACGCTGATGCCCTGTTTAAACATGTCTATGCCGCGTTGTTGGTAGAAGGCGAACTGTCTGTCGATGGCTTGTAGAAAGAGAACCACATCTCTATTGTTGTACCAGACGAGAAAGTCTCGCAAGGTCGTCATGCCGTCATGACAACCGACGTAATCCTCGTCGGAAATACCTTCGTACTTCAATTGACTAAAGAAGGCTTCTTTTGCTGGAAGTACGGTATCGTCGAGTTTCTCCAGACAGTCCATATATTCATACGGGAAAAACCCTTTTGTTATTTTACAACCGTACACTTTCAGATATTTGTCGTAGCTGAATCCCGGGGCTATGCAATTGGTCATGTCTAGGAATTTTCGCTTATCCGTCGATAGATAAAATGTGTGTTGTCGCGTTTGATGACAAAAAATGACCCGACGCCATCGTTCTCTTCTTCTTTCTCTTTGTCGTCCTGTTCCATTTCTTCTTCTTCCTCTTTCTTTGACAGGAAGTAGGGAACGAGGAACTGTTTGGCGGCATTGATATCGTATTTCCGCGAATTAAAACCGATGACTGGTAATTTATGAAGCCAGTCATGAAGTTGTTTCATCAGCGTTTTGTACGGGTTGCTCGGTTGACGAGATTGTGCATTGCGCAATGTTTCGTCCCAATTCGATCATGCTTTTACCAGTCGAGCTAGCACGTCCTCGTAAGAATTTTTTTGTTTTCGTTGGCGTCGTCACTCATCGATTGCAAGATGTCCATCATGGCGCTCACCAACTTGTTGGTGTCTCCAACAACAAGTGTGTTAAAAAGCCTCAATTTCGATCTCAATGTGTATATATTTGAACTCCATATCTGCTTTAGTTTCATGAAGGATGCCCTCGCTTTACAAATTCTGTTAACAATGTCATCGCCGCCTCCTCCTTGCTTACTAACGTTCGCACCAAGGTAGTTATACTTGTCCACTTCCTTTAGCTCTTGGTCATGTATTAGTACTCTGTTTTCGCACTTGCTGTTTATCCTCAATATTTGAGTTTTCTTTTTATTTATTCTTAGTCCTGTCCTTGCTGCAAATTGATTCAGTTGTCTTGTCTTTGTTTGCATGTGTGTGTAGCATGATGACATGAGTGCTATGTCGTCGGCAAAGTCCAGGTCCTCTAGTTTTGACGTGAAGTTCCATCTTATTCCTGTTTTGTTTCCCGCTGTTGTGTTTCTCATTATCCAGTCCACTACTATCAAGAAGATAAATCCAGACATTACATCTCCTTGTTTAACTCCAGTTTTGACCTTGAACCACTCAGATTCCTCCCCTTCGGCTAACACTGTACATTCACTATCTTCGTATAACATCTGTACCATGTGGATTATCTTGCGTGGAATTCCATAGCTCTCCATAATTTTCCATAGACTCTCTCGGTGCACTGAGTCAAATGCTTTTTCAAAATCCACAAACGTGATGTATAGAGTTGCCTGCCATTCCACTACCTGTTCTATAATATTTCGTAAAATAAATATCTGTTCTACTGTGCCTCTCCCACTTCTGAAACCTGCTTGTTCTTATCTCAACTTGCTGTTAACTCCATCTCTTATTCTGTCAATGAGTACTCTTCCGAATACTTTACTAGGAACAGATGTCAAAGTAATTCCTCTCCAATTCCCGCACTCTGTCAGGTCACCTTTCTTCGGTATTTTAACTATCAGTCCCTCCTTCCACGTTTTCGGCACTTTCTCTTGTTCCCAAAATGTTCTGAATAATTTGACAAGCCATTTCTCTGTTATATTCATGTCTGCTTTTAATAATTCTGCTGTAATTTCGTCCTTGCCCCCTGCTTTCCCGTTTTTCATCTTCCTTAGCGCTGTTCTAATTTCGGCCTATGTTATTGTGTCAGTGCTGATTTCGTTTATGATAGGATCTATCTCCACATCTGTTACAGGGTCATCAGGTATAGGTCTATTAAGGATTTCCTCAAAGTGTTCTTTCCATCGCTTCCTTCTGGCCAATCCTTCCGTTATTAAATTTCCACCTTTGTCTTTCACTGCATTTGATGTCTTACGTTTGTCATTATTCAGGGTTTTTGTAATATCATACACTTCTTTCATTCTTCCATTACGTGCTGCTTCCTCTGCTTCCATGGCAAGGTGGTCAACCCACTTCCTCTTGTCTTGTCTCATGCTCTTCTTCACTTCTTTGTCTTTACACTTATATGTATCCATGTAATTCTGCTTAATCCTGTCTGACTTTGTCTGCTCGATGTTGTTCTTCAGTCGTTTTCTCTCCCCTACTAACTCCCACGACTCCTTGCTGATCCATGTTTTTTGTCCTTTCTTTTTGTACCCCAGTACTTCTTGAGCTGTTTCTTTGTATGCATCCTCAAAGTCTTGCCATTGTTTCTCAACTTCTTCGCCTGTTTCTTCGTAGAATTGTAATATATCATATTTGTTGCGTAACTTCAGTGAGAATTGGGCTTTAATAGCTGGTTGCTGTAATTTAATTATATCAAATTTCTTTCTGATCGCCTTGTTCTTTTGTTTACTCTTTAGTTTCAGCTTGATTTTTGATCGCACTAATTGGTGGTCGCTCGCAATGTCGGCTCCTCTCATGGCCCTAGTGTCCATTACTGATGTCCGGTGTTGCCTACTCACTAACACATGGTCTATTTGGTTCTTTGTCTTTCCTCCTGGAGATGTCCATGTCTGTTTATGTATAAGTTTATGTGGGAAAATGGTACCTGTTACCACGAGGTTATTGAGTCCGCAGAAGTCAACAAGTCTTTCTCCATTTTCATTTCTTTCACCTACTCCATGACTTCCTATTATGTTTTCATATCCGTCGTTGTCTTCTCCAACTTTGGCATTTAAATCCCCCATTACTAAGAGTATGTCGTGCTTATGAACATGTCCACAACTGTCTGGAGCTGTTCGTAGAAACTGTCTTTATCTTCGACGCTGGCTTCATTTGTTGGTGCATAGACGTGTATGATCGATAACTTTACATACGTGGAGAAGAATCTAGCATAAATAATTCTATCACTGATAGGTTTCCATTCCAGCAATGCTTGTTCTGCTTTCTTCGTCATCATTATTGCTACTCCGTGTCTGTGTATGTTGTCTTCTCTCCCTGAAAAAATTATGCTCTCTCCGGTATTCATCTTGACTTTTCCTTGTCCCATCCATCTGCATTCACTAATGCCCATGACATCTATTTTATATTTGTCCATTTCTCTTGCAAGCTGGGCTGATTTCCCTATAGAGTATAACGTTCTCACATTCCAACATCCTATATTTACATTAACTTTTGGCTTGGTTAACGACGTTGTCAGCCTCCGAACTTCCGTTTGGCTTTGATCCGGAAGCGTCATACTGTCCAAATAAATGATGTCATCATCTGCTGGTATCTGGGCCGTCGCCTTCCTGTAGCCATTTCCAGCACAAGCTGGCTTTTGAAATTCACTTCTGGTTTCTGTAACATCATTTGAGCTGGGAGGGTTGTTGGCCCTGCGCAGTAGGTTTATTTTCGGGGTTTTCCTTCCCTTAGCCATAGCATCGTTTGCCCAGCACAATGTACTGGTTACCAGGGTGCACCACGGGGAGGTGAGGTTGACTTGAGTGTCTTTACGGTTGAGCGCATCAACACCCCTTACACCCCAATACACAGTCAAGACAAATGAATATATTAAAGCAGTGATTTGTTACAGACACTATGTGAAATCACACAAGGCACCATGTGAAAAGTATCGGCTACCGGAACTATTTTGTGTTCAACACATGCCGCGTCTAATGTCTTCCTTAATATGTTTTCACCTATGAAGCAAACGAAACACCACAATGCTAAGTGTTGATGATAGTAATATGAAGGCAAATTCTCATTTCATTAATTAATGATCATCTATACAACGCTTTCAGATGAACATATGGAAGCCGTTGCCCTATTTAATATTTGGAGTATTGTCGACATGTGCCGCAAGTCTGGCGCTATTTCTCCCAGAGACTTTAAATGAAAAATTACGCGACACAGTCCAAGAAGTCGAGACATTTGTGGGGTAAGTCTGACGTACACACACATCACATTTGACATTGTCGTGCCTATGGATGTCGTCTCCGGCTGTATTCCAGTTTTCTTTGCAGGCGAAAGGTGGCAATGCATTGTTTTATTACGTGAATCTCATAGACTGCTGTTGATCACATCAAAAACAATATTGATACTGTGCGCAATATAGAGGCTAGGAAACCTTTGTTATTATTGTCGATCCAACGTGATATCTAGTATTCTACATTGATTATGGTCATTGTTGTTGCTATTGTGGCCCACCCCTACAGCGGACACGGTGTACCACATTGATTATGGTCATCGTTGTAGCCATTGTGGCCTACACCTACAGCGGCCACAGTGTTCCACATGGACTATGGTCATTGTTGTTGCCATAGTGGCCCAACCCTATAGTGGACACGGTGTTCCACATGAATTATGGTCATCGTTGTTGCCATTGTGGCCCACCCCTACAGTGGACACGGTGTTCCACATGGATTATGGTCATTCTTGTTGCCATTGTGGCCCACCCCTACAGCGGACACAATGTTCCGCATTAACTACGGTTATTGTTGTTACCATTGTGCCCCTCCCCTACAGTGGACACGGTGTTCCACATGGACTATGGTCATTATTGTTGTCATTGTGGCCTACACCTACAGTGGACACGGCGTTCCACATGGACTATGGTCATTTTTGCTGCCACTGTGGCCCACCCCTAGAGCGGACAAGGTGTTCCAAATTTACTATTGTCATTGTTGTTGCCATTGTGGCAAACCCCTACAGCGGATACGGTGTTCCAAAATGATTATGGTCATTGTTGTTTCCATTGTGGCCCACCCTTACAGTTGGCACGGTGTTCCACATAGACTACGGTCATTGTTGTTGCCATTGTGGCCCACCCCTACAGCGGACACGGTGTTCCACATTGACTATGATCATTGTTGTTGCCATAGTGGCCCAACCCTACAGTGGACACGGTGTTCCACATGGACTAAGGTCATTGTTGTTGCTATTGTGGCCCACCCCTACAGCGGATAGGGTGTTTCACATTGATTATGGTCATTGTTGTTTCCAATGTGGCCCACCCCTACATAGGAAACGGTGTTACATATTGACAACAGTCATTGTTGTTGCCATTGTGGCCCACCCCTACAGTGGAAACGGTGTTCCACATTGACTATGATCATTGTTGTTGCCATTGTGGCCCACCCATACAGTGGACCCGATGTTCCGTATTGACTATGGTCATTGTTGTTGCCATTGTGGCCCACCCCTACAGCGGACACGGGGTTCCACATTAACTATGATCATTGTTGTTTCCATTGTGGCCCAAACCTACAGTGGACACGGTGTTCCACATGGACTATGGTCATTGTTGTTGCCATTGTGGCCCACCCCTACAGCTGACATGATGTTCCACATTGACTATGGTCACTGTTGTTGCCATTGTGGCCTACCCCTACAGAGGACACGGTGTTCTACATTGTTTGTGGATATTGCGGTTTCCATTGTGACCCACCCCTGCAGTGGACACGGTGTTCTACAATGATTATGTTCATTGTTGTTGCCATTGTGGCCCACCCCTACAGGGGATACGGTGTTCCACATTGATTATTGATATTGTTGTTTCCATTGTGACCTACCCCTACAGTGGACCCGGTGTTCCACATTGATTATGGTCATTGTTGTTGCCATTGTGGCCTACCCCTACAGTGGACCCGGTGTTCCACATTGTTTATGGATATTGTGGTTTCCATTGTGACCCACCCCTGCAGTGGACACGGTGTTCCACATATACTATGGTCATTTTTGTTTCCATTGTGACCCACCCCTGCAGTGGACACGGTGTTGCAAATTGACTAGGGTTATTGTTGTTATATTGTGGCCCACCCCTACTGCGAACACAATGCTCCATATTGACTATGATCATTGTTGTTGCCATTGTGACCTACCCCTACAGTGGACCCTGTGTTCTACATTTATTATGGAGATTGTTGTTGCCATTGTGGCCCACCCCTACAGTGGACCCGGTGTTCCACATTGATTATGATAATTGTTTGTGCCATAGTGGCCCAACCCTACAGTGGAAATGGTGTTCCACATGGACTACGGTCATTGTTGTTGCCATTGTGGCCCACCCCTACAGCGGACACGGTGTTCCACTTTGACTATGGTTATTGTTGTTACATTGTGGCCCACCCCTACTGCGGACACAATGTTCCACATTGACTATGTTTATTGTTGTTGCCATTGTGGCCCACCCCTACAGCGGACACGGTATTCCACATGGACTATGGTCATTGTTGTTGCCATTGTGGACTACACCTTCAATGGACACGGTGTTCCACATTGACTATGGTCATTGTTGTTGCCATTGTGGCCCACCCCAACAGCGGACACGATGTTCCACATGGACTATGGTCATTTTTGTTGCCATTGTGGACTACACCTTCAGTGGACACGGTGTTCCACATTGACTATGGTCATTGTTGTTGCCATTGTGACCCACCCCTACAGCGGACACGATGTTCCACATGGACTATGGTAATTTTTGTTGCCATTGTGGACTACACCTTCAGTGGACACTGTGTTCCACATTGACTATGGTCATTGTTGTTGCCATTGTGGCCCACCCCTACAGCGGACACGGTGTTCCACTTTGACTATGGTCATTGTTGTTGCCAATGTGGACTACACCTTCAGTGGACACGGTGTTCCACATTGACTATGGTCATTGTTGTTGCCATTGTGGCCCACCCCTACAGCGGACACGATGTTCCACATGGACTATGGTCATTTTTGTTGCCATTGTGGACTACACCTTCAGTGGACACGGTGTTCCACATTGATTATGGTCATTTTTGTTGCCATTGTTGCCCACCCCTACAGTGTACACGATGTTTCACATTGACTATGTTCATTGTTGTTGCCACTGTGGCCCACCCCTACAGCGGATACGGTGTTCCAAAATGATTATGGTCATTGTTGTTTCCATTGTGGCCCACCCTTACAGTTGGCACGGTGTTCCACATAGACTACGGTCATTGTTGTTTCCATTGTGGCCCACCCCTACAGCGGACACGGTGTTCCACATTGATTATGGTCATTGTTTTTTCCATTGTGGCCCACATCTACAGTGGACCCGGTGTTCCACATTAACAATGGTCATTGTTGTTGCCATTGTGGCCCACCCCTACAGTGGACCCGGTGTTCCACATTGATTATGATAATTGTTGTTGCCATAGTGGCCCAACCCTACAGTGGAAATGGTGTTCCACATGGACTACGGTCATTGTTGTTGCCATTGTGGCCCATCCCTACAGCGGACACGGTGTTCCACATTGACTATGATCAGTGTTGTTGCCATAGTGGCCCAACCCTACAGTGGACACGGTGTTCCACATGGACTAAGGTCATTGTTGTTGCTATTGTGGCCCACCCCTACAGCGGATAGGGTGTTTCACATTGATTATGGTCATTGTTGTTTCCAATGTGGCCCACCCCTACAGAGGACACGGTGTTACATATTGACAACAGTCATTGTTGTTGCCATTGTGGCCCACCCCTACAGTGGACACGGTGTTCCACATTGACTATGATCATTGTTGTTGCCATTGTGGCCCACCCATACAGTGGACCCGATGTTCCGTATTGACTATGGTCATTGTTGTTGCCATTGTGGCCCACCCCTACAGCGGACACGGGGTTCCACATTAACTATGATCATTGTTGTTGCCATTGTGGCCCAACCCTACAGTGGACACGGTGTTCCACATGGACTATGGTCATTGTTGTTGCCATTGTGGCCCAACCCTACAGCTGACATGATGTTCCACATTGACTATGGTCACTGTTGTTGCCATTGTGGCCTACCCCTACAGAGGACACGGTGTTCTACATTGTTTATGGATATTGCGGTTTCCATTGTGGCCCACCCCTACAGCGGACACGATGTTCCACATGGACTATGGTCATTTTTGTTGCCATTGTGGACTACACCTTCAGTGGACACTGTGTTCCACATTGACTATGGTCATTGTTGTTGCCATTGTGGCCCACCCCTACAGCGGACACGGTGTTCCACTTTGACTATGGTCATTGTTGTTGCCAATGTGGACTACACCTTCAGTGGACACGGTGTTCCACATTGACTATGGTCATTGTTGTTGCCATTGTGGCCCACCCCTACAGCGGACACGATGTTCCACATGGACTATGGTCATTTTTGTTGCCATTGTGGACTACACCTTCAGTGGACACTGTGTTCCACATTGACTATGGTCATTGTTGTTGCCATTGTGGCCCACCCCTACAGCGGACACGGTGTTCCACTTTGACTATGGTCATTGTTGTTGCCAATGTGGACTACACCTTCAGTGGACACGGTGTTCCACATTGATTATGGTTATTGTTGTTTCCATTGTTGCCCACCCCTACAGTGTACACGATGTTTCACATTGACTATGTTTATTGTTGTTGCCACTGTGGCCCACCCCTACAGTGTACACGTTGTTCCACAATGACTACGGTCATTGTTGTTTCCATTGTGGCCCACCCCTACAGCGGACACGGTGTTCCACTTTGACTATGGTCATTGTTGTTGCCAATGTGGACTACACCTTCAGTGGACACGGTGTTCCACATTGACTATGGTCATTGTTGTTGCCATTGTGGCCCACCCCTACAGCGGACACGATGTTCCACATGGACTATGGTCATTTTTGTTGCCATTGTGGCCTACACCTACAGCGGCCACAGTGTTCCACATGGACTATGGTCATTGTTGTTGCCATAGTGGCCCAACCCTATAGTGGACACGGTGTTCCACATGGATTATGGTCATCGTTGTTGCCATTGTGGCCCACCCCTACAGTGGACACGGTGTTCCACATGGATTATGGTCATTCTTGTTGCCATTGTGGCCCACCCCTACAGCGGACACAATGTTCCGCATTAACTACGGTTATTGTTGTTACCATTGTGCCCCTCCCCTACAGTGGACACGGTGTTCCACATGGACTATGGTCATTATTGTTGTCATTGTGGCCTACACCTACAGTGGACACGGCGTTCCACATGGACTATGGTCATTTTTGCTGCCACTGTGGCCCACCCCTAGAGCGGACAAGGTGTTCCAAATTTACTATTGTCATTGTTGTTGCCATTGTGGCCAACCCCTACAGCGGATATGGTGTTCCAAAATGATTATGGTCATTGTTGTTTCCATTGTGGCCCACCCTTACAGTTGGCACGGTGTTCCACATAGACTACGGTCATTGTTGTTTCCATTGTGGCCCACCCCTACAGCGGACACGGTGTTCCACATTGATTATGGTCATTGTTGTTGCCATTGTGGCCCACCTCTACAGTGGACCCGGTGTTCCACATTAACAATGGTCATTGTTTTTGCCATTGTGGCCCACCCCTACAGTGGTCCCGGTTTTCCACATGGACTAAGGTTATTGTTGTTGCCATTGTGGCCCATCCCTACAGCGGACACGGTTTTCCACATTGACTATGATCATTGTTGTTGCCATAGTGGCCCAACCCTACAGTGGACACGGTGTTCCACATGGACTAAGGTCATTGTTGTTGCTATTGTGGCCCACCCCTACAGCGGATAGGGTGTTTCACATTGATTATGGTCATTGTTGTTTCCAATGTGGCCCACCCCTACAGAGGACACGGTGTTACATATTGACAACAGTCATTGTTGTTGCCATTGTGGCCCACCCATACAGTGGACCCGATGTTCCGTATTGACTATGGTCATTGTTGTTGCCATTGTGGCCCACCCCTACAGCGGACACGGGGTTCCACATTAACTATGATCATTGTTGTTGCCATTGTGGCCCAACCCTACAGTGGACACGGTGTTCCACATGGACTATGGTCATTGTTGTTGCCATTGTGGCCCAACCCTACAGCTGACATGATGTTCCACATTGACTATGGTCACTGTTGTTGCCATTGTGGCCTACCCCTACAGAGGACACGGTGTTCTACATTGTTTATGGATATTGCGGTTTCCATTGTGACTCACCCCTGCAGTGGACACGGTGTTCTACAATGATTATGTTCATTGTTGTTGTCATTGTGGCCCACCCCTACAGTGGACACGGTGTTCCACATTGATTATGGTCATTGTTGTTGCCATTGTGGCCTACCCCTACAGTGGACCAGGTGTTCCACATTGTTTATGGATATTGTGGTTTCCATCGTGACCCACCCCTGCAGTGGACATGGTGTTCCACATATACTATGGTCATTTTTGTTTCCATTGTGACCCACCCCTGCAGTGGACACGGTGTTGCAAATTGACTAGGGTTATTGTTGTTACATTGTGGCCCACCCCTACTGCGGACACAATGCTCCATATTGACTATGATCATTGTTGTTGCCATTGTGGCCCACCCCTACAGTGGACCCTGTGTTCTACATTTATTATGGTGATTGTTGTTGCCATTGTGGCCCACCCCTACAGTGGACCCGGTGTTCCACATTGATTATGATAATTGTTTGTGCCATAGTGGCCCAACCCTACAGTGGACTCGGTGTTCCACATTGATTATGATAATTGTTGTTGCCATAGTGGCCCAACCCTACAGTGGAAATGGTGTTCCACATGGACTACGGTCATTGTTGTTGCCATTGTGGCCCACCCCTACAGCGGACACGGTGTTCCACTTTGACTATGGTTATTGTTGTCACATTGTGGCCCACCCCTACTGCGGACACAATGTTCCACATTGACTATGTTTATTGTTGTTGCCATTGTGGCCCACCCCTACAGCGGACACGGTGTTCCACATGGACTATGGTCATTGTTGTTGCCATTGTGGCCCACCCCTACAGCGGACACGGTGTTCCACATGGACTATGGTCATTGTTGTTGCCATTGTGGACTACACCTTCAATGGACACGGTGTTCCACATTGACTATGGTCATTGTTGTTGCCATTGTGGCCCACCCCTACAGCGGACACGATGTTCCACATGGACTATGGTAATTTTTGTTGCCATTGTGGACTACACCTTCAGTGGACACGGTGTTCCACATTGACTATGGTCATTGTTGTTGCCATTGTGGCCCACCCCTACAGCGGACACGATGTTCCACATGGACTATGGTCATTTCTGTTGCCATTGTGGACTACACCTTCAGTGGACACTGTGTTCCACATTGACTATGGTCATTGTTGTTGCCATTGTGGCCCACCCCTACAGCGGACACGGTGTTCCACTTTGACTATGGTCATTGTTGTTGCCAATGTGGACTACACCTTCAGTGGACACGGTGTTCCACATTGACTATGGTCATTGTTGTTGCCATTGTGGCCCACCCCTACAGCGGACACGATGTTCCACATGGACTATGGTCACTTTGTTGCCATTGTGGACTACACCTTCAGTGGACACTGTGTTCCACATTGACTATGGTCATTGTTGTTGCCATTGTGGCCCACCCCTACAGCGGACACGGTGTTCCACTTTGACTATGGTCATTGTTGTTGCCAATGTGGACTACACCTTCAGTGGACACGGTGTTCCACATTGACTATGGTCATTGTTGTTGCCATTGTGGCCCACCCCTACAGCGGACACGATGTTCCACATGGACTATGGTCATTTTTGTTGCCATTGTGGACTACACCTTCAGTGGAAACTGTGTTCCACATTGACTATGGTCATTGTTGTTGCCATTGTGGCCCACCCCTACAGCGGACACGGTGTTCCACTTTGACTATGGTCATTGTTGTTGCCAATGTGGACTACACCTTCAGTGGACACGGTGTTCCACATTGATTATGGTTATTGTTGTTTCCATTGTTGCCCACCCCTACAGTGTACACGATGTTTCACATTGACTATGTTCATTGTTGTTGCCATTGTGGCCCACCCCTACAGTGTACACGTTGTTCCAAATTGACTACGGTCATTGTTGTTTCCATTGTGACCCAACCCTACAGCGGACACGTTGTTCCACTTTGATTATGGTCATTGTTGTTGCTATTGTGGCCCAACCCTACAGTGGACCCGGTGTTCGCATTGACTATTGTCAGTGTTGTTGGCATTGTGGCCCACCCCTACAGTGGACACGGGGTTCCACGTTGACTATGATCATTGTTGTTGCTATAGTGGCCCACCCCTACAGTGGACCCGATGTTCCACATTGACTATGGTTATTGTTGTTGCCATTGTGTCCCACCCTTACAGTGGACACGATGTTCCACATTGACTATGGTCATTGTTGTTGCCATTATGGCCCACCCCTACAGTGGACACGGTGTTTCACATTGACAAAGTTTATTGTTGTTCTATTGTGGCATGTTCCACATGGACTATGTAATTGTTGTTGCCATTGTGTCCCACCCTTACAGTGGACACGATGTTCCACATTGACTATGGTTATTGTTGTTGCCATTGTGTCCCACCCTTACAGTGGAAACGATGTTCCACATTGTCTATGGTTATTGTTGTTGCCATTGTGTCCCACCCTTACAGTGGACACGATGTTCCACATTGACTATGGTTATTGTTGTTGCCATTGTGTCCCACCCTTACAGTGGACACGATGTTCCACATTGTCTATGGTTATTTTTGTTGCCATTGTGTCCCACCCTTACAGTGGACACGATGTTCCACATTGTCTATGGTTAATATTGTTGCCATTGTGTCCCACCCTTACAGTGGACACGATGTTCCACATTGTCTATGGTTATTGTTGTTGCCATTGTGGCCCACCCTTACAGTGGACACGATGTTCCACATTGACTATGGTTATTGTTGTTGCCATTGTGGCCCACAATTATAACTGTTAAGTCACCGGATGATGATTAAGGTGATCATATCTATTGAACTGTTCTACAGGATCCATAAAGTCGCGACTATGTCTCAAATGGCTCCAGTGGAAGCCGGGGTTTCTACGATCGGGGTGCGGCCTTCGCCGGAAGATGTCACGTCAGCTGGAAATGATGCGCAGAGCACCAACGAACCCGACGAGCAAGGCGTGACTATCGTTGTGGACCCTGCCTCGTCTGAAAATGTCACCATGTGATACTTTTGTCTCGTGGGCAAGCTGCCGTGCTACATGATCTACAAGGAACACAATATTGCATCGTCTGCTTGTGTGTGTGTTTATGTGTTTGTGTGTGTGTGTGTGTGTGTGTGTGTGTGTGTGTGTGTGTGTGTGTGTGTGTGTGTGTGTGTGTGTGTGTGTGTGTGTTTTCGTGTGTGTGTGTGTGTGTGTGTGTGTGTGTGTGTGTGTGTGTGTGTGTGTGTGTGTGTGTGTGTGTGTGTGTGTGTGTGTGTGTGTGTGTGTGTGTGTGTGTGTGTGTGTGTGTGTGTGTGTGTGTGTGTGTGTGTGTGTGTGTGTGTGTTTGATTGTGTGTGACACGATCACACGGTACTACCAAGCTGCAATCAAACACAACAATATTAACTATTTATGACCTTTCGAGCGATGTTTATTTAAATAGCCGCAGTGGCAGCGTATGTGGTGTGCTTTAAATGTATTTATTTGTGTAATATATGTATTTATTTAACAAATTCATTATGGTAGATAAAACTACAACATATCGTGCGCGCACAGGAAAACGGTTTGAATAGATATCGTAACTTAGTAATGTGTCATCGTAACACTGCTAACTAATGCATGTTATAGCATAGAATACGGTCACTTCTGATTATCTATGGCTATGGCCTATGCCTATGGCTATGGGTATGAATAAATGTCACATGAACATGTGTAAAAATACATAGAATAGCATGGGGCATAACGCAAGTTTTGGGGCATAAACCCCATCCTCTAACTAGTTTCACAGCGCGAAAATAAGAATTTCGAGATTGCCAAATGAAGCCGCATACAGTTCTTCACATTTAGTTAGAATACGGTGGCAAAAAACGAAATTCACGCGATATTTTTTAACGTTAAACTTTTGATTCTAAAAATTATAAAAATAGTCACCCTAAAAGTCGTTTTTTGGGCAGTAACCATAAGAAACTAAGACAATGCGTTGAGTGTATGCAGTAGACAAACATGCAATCATTAATATTGTGAATGTTGTGGATGCGAGTGATAAAAGCCAGTCATATACAGATGGTGATATTTTAATATCTAACGTGTGGGGCAAAAAGGCCAACATTAGTGGGGGCAAAACGCACAGGGTGGGATGTACTATCATCTGTCAGATTTGAGTCTGAAAGTGAGTAGACGAGTTGATAAGTTCCGCCTGCGTATGACAGTTTATAATAAACATATACAATATAACGCACTTCAGAGAAAATGAGCTAATCAAATTATAACAACAAATATAGCTATACTGAAGTGTACCAATGATACAATCACTTTGGTAATGCGAAATAAGTAAACTAATAATTAAATGAGGCTGATTAATGCATAACGCCCAGGGGCGGGCGTTTTGCCCCACCCCTGGGGCAAAACGCCCATTTTCAGGAACTCTGCTAAAATGACTACAACTTTTTTTGTGATATTGAACATCGAAAATGTCAACAGAAGATTTTCAGCTAAGATAATAAACTAGGTGACACATCCAATATATCAGAGATATAACTAAAAGGTTTTCCCATGAGTCGATTTCCCGAAAAAAGTAGGCGTATTGCCCTACCCTACTCTAGTCATACATAGTCGTGTTAGACATAGCTTAGCCCAAGGCTAGGTCACTGGTATCAGAGGCCCATAGGCAGACGCAGAGACACGACACAGGGGTCTATCTTATCAGACTGATGATTTATCGACTGAATTAAAAATAATGTTTTAAAGTATGCCTAAATACGGTATGTTTTAGTATAGTCTGATCTGGAGAGGGCTATATTAAACTAGGCTTATCTTGTTTTGCGATTCTACCAGTATTTATTTGCGAAAATCCGCCTGCAGCCAGGCTGAAAAACGTTTAGCATTTTGCAAAAATAAGCGTTTTCGAACATCGAAGTCGAGATGAACAGTCCGGCGGTGGCACAGTCCAAACATTTTATTACGTCGAAGTGAAAATAGCTTTGATGGAAACACAATTAATTTGCCGTAGCTGCACTAAATTGTGGGTGATCAAATTAATTCATGAAGAAACATTTCTATATTTACTTTAGAGAACACAGAACTAAAAAAATATAAAAATAATGAAGAGCGAACATCGAGCCGCCGCCGAACAATGTACCTGGCTCTGGACAAAATAGTACAATGTGGCTAACTGTTTTATCTGACGCCGTGACGTGTCTATCTCGGAGGGCAATATATTCAAAGGGAGCATGTCGTGTTTTATTAATATTTATGATTTTGTCAATAAAAAATGGTCAAGGTTTTTTTGTCAGAATTGGCCTCGGCGCTTAATAATCTATGAAAAAATATGTTATATTGCAAAAACAATGTATGCCCCCTGCACTCCCAGAAGGATTAATAGACGCGTCGCTATATTAGTCAGTACCAAAATCCAACGTATTTACAAAACATACATACTATCGGGCTCGTAGCGTGGTTGATTTGGGGAGCGTGCGGTTTTAAAAAAACAGCGAACTGCACCCCCCTCGAGGCCTCCAACTGCACACCCCACTTGAGTCTCTTATAAAACATTCAAGAACACCCCCTTGAGACTCCCCAAAAAACCTTCAACAGAAAGATGGCGGCAAGTGTTTCATAAGAATATCGCCAGGTTTATATATATATATATATATATATATATATATATATATATATATATATATATATATATATATATATATATATATATATATATATATATATATATATATATATATATATATACAGTTGTGAACAATCGTAGCGGTGTGCGGCGGTCAGTCGTAGGCCAGTCGTAAGCTTACGATCATACGCCATTGGGCTACGACGGTTGAGATGCCTCGCAGCGTAGACAATCGGGCGGTGTGCGGCTAGCTCTTTACATATCGCCCTATCAAAATATTGTTACTATTTTTATCAGTAGTACCCAGAACAGTATCTCCAATTTTATAGTTTACATTCAAGTTCCTATGTCCTGTATGTAAGCATTTACATTTCCCAAAATTGAACAACATCTGCCATTTCTCAGACCATTTCACTAATCTGTCTAGATCGTTTTGTAAATGTTGTTTATCACCATCAGTATTAACCTTTCTAAACAGTTTTGTGTCATCCGCAAATTTCAGTACATTACTTGTTATACTGTCGTCCAAGTCATTGATATAAATTAAGAATAATATAGGTCCTAATACTGATCCTTGAGGTACCCCACTCAAAACCGATTTCCAATTTTAAACTTCTCCATCTACTACAACTCGTTGTCTTCTGTCAGTCAGCCATTGTTCTAACCAGTCAGTTATGCTATCCCCGATACCATGGGCTTTTAAATTAAGTAGTAATCTTTGATGTGGCACTTTGTCAAAAGCTTTCTGAAAATCTAAGTAGATAATATCTACTGGTGATCCCACGTCTATCCAGTTAGTGATTTCTTCCAAAAAACATAACATGTTTGTTCAGCATGAACTGCTGCAGAATAACTCTTCCTTTAGATCCCCTCCATCACATTCTGTCCTGACCCCTTCCCTCCTGTCTCCCCCACTTCCCACTCCTTTGCTCTTGTCTCTCCCACTCCCCTCTCCTTCACTCCGGTTGTTTTCCCTCCCATCTCCCCCACTCCCTTCTCCTTCCCTCCTGTCTCCCCTACTCCCCTCTCCTTCACTCCGGTTGTTTTCCCTCCCGTCTCCCCCACTCCCTTCTCCTTCCCTCCTGTCTCCCCTACTCCTCTCTCCTTCACTCCGGTTGTCTTCCCTCCCGTACCTTTCCTTCCCGTCTCCTTATGTCATGGCTCCCTACGACCTGTCACCTTCCCTCCTCTTAGCTTCCTCCCAGGCTGCGGTGAGCTCTCCCTAGCATCTTTCCCCATTTTATCATCTACTGTTCCCCCACCGGAACTACTGGCACAACCCCCGAACCCTTCCCACCATTGCCACAACGAGCAGCCTCAGCTCTTCCAACTCCACCTCTAGTTCCTTCATCTTCATACATCCCCTACACTCAAAACTAAAACTATCTGCCTGGACCTCAGCCCAGGACTTCTCGCACCCAGACTTGACGAAGTCCACCCAGTTACTGCAACTGCCACAAATTAAGTGCCTTCTGGCCTTTAACTGCCGTTTGCACGGCGCCATCATACAATTTAGTTCTTGAATAAGGCTGTTTTTGTGATCAAAAGAACACTTTAGTCTAATATACTTGCTAACTGTGTCTTCTATTAACCTCGCATGAGAAAAAAAACCTGCCACCTAGCGAATACAGAGAACACTGTGTAACAAAACAACGCAGTGTGTATTAATTTACGCTAAAATCCTGCTGTTAATTCCTTTTTATCGAAAACGTTTACTACCACTATATCAGATATTACTTTATGTATGTAATTTAAGTAAATAAATCACTTTATCTTATATATATATATTAGCCAATGTAAACGATAGCTCGATGCACTGGTTGAATTCACGACCTGTAAACAAACTCCCTTTTATCGCTCGTTGAGTTTGAATCCGGGAAAAAAATACTACCTCTGTTAACAAAAACGGTTTCTTAATATATGTCTACAAGAAGTTGGTGAACAATATATGTATAATACTAATACTTATTCTAACCAATATTCCAATGTTACTGACTATTCACTATGCTATCTCAATTTTCGAATAGTAAACAACCCTATTAACGCTCGCTGAATTCCCTGACAGAATCCGAAACTAACTTACTCTAAAACTATTAACAACAGTATGCGTGTTAGCATATCGAACTGTTTTTGATCAAGGTGATAGCTGTGCAGTCGTCTTGACAATGCAAGGCCTAAAGTTACTTAGATAAAACATGTATAAACCTACTGCCTAAGGTAACTACCCGGTTAGTTCGAATTCAATTCCTTTTTTAAAATTGTGTGCGCCTTAGCAAGGCTAATTACCCTCTCTACACGAATCCGCTTTGATGCAACGTTACGATCTCTGTGAACAACGTTACGATCTCTGATAAATGGCAGATGTTGTTCAATTTTGGGAAATGTAAACGCCTACATACAGGACATGGGAACTTGAATGTAAACTATAAAATGGGAGATGATGTTCTGGGTACTACTGTAAAAGGAAAGGACTTAGGAGTTACAATAAGCGCTGATATGAAAGTTTCAGAGCAGTGTGGTATTGCCGCTTCAAAGGGTAATCGAATTCTTGGATTGATTAGAAGAAACATAGCATACAAGGGAAAAAAGTTAATTATACATCTTTATAAAGCAATAGTTAGACCTCATTTAGAATACTGTATACAAGCATGGAGACCATATCGTAAGAAGGATATAGATACCCTTGAACGCAAACAAAGGAGAGCAACTAAAATAATTCCAGAACTGAGAGACCTTAGTTATAAAGAACGCCTGAAAGAATGTGGTTTAACAACTCTAGAGACACGGAGGTTAAGAGGAGATCAGATTGAAGTTTTTAAGATATTGAATGGGTATGAAAATATTGATAGAAATATGTTTTTCTCACTAAAGAAGGATAGCAGAACTAGAGGACACAAGGTAAAATTAGTAAAGGATCAATGTAGATTGGACATCAGGAAGCACTCGTTCTCACAGAGGACAATAAATGAATGGAACAAATTGTCTACAGATTGTGTAACTGCTAGCAGCGTGAATATGTTTAAAAACAAGGTTGACACATATCTCAGGAGGGCGGGTATTAAGTAGATGAACATTGTTGGACTCTTGATAAGCCAATGGCTTCCTTGTCCACTTGCCATTTGGGCCTTTGGCTTGGATGGCAAATCTTGTTAAATCTTGTTCACTTCTTCTGGTTGTAACTGATATTTTCCTTTCAACATAGTTGACGTGTTTACATGGACATCCTTGCTTGCAAATAAGTCTTGTACCATTATACCCCTGTCTGCCATGATTATGTCACCTTTATCAAACATAGCTTCATCAGTGCAAAGGGAACTCCGTTCAATTATTTGTCTGTCATTGGCACTGCACCGTATGCATCGCTAACAAAGGAAACGGCATCTCTACGAATACAACCTACAAAAAGCGTTTTCATGTTTGTGTACGTGGAAAATGTCTCCCTTTGTGGTCCTGGAGCTCGTGGCTTTTGTATTGGAATCTCTGTTCCATCTAATATTATCCTTGTTGACGGGAACATTTGCCCAAAGTGAGATGGGATATGAGCATCAATGGTCGATCTACATGGCTATATCTTAAGCTCATCCAACTGAAAGTAAATGAAATTGAACCACGTGCTGAACATTAATGACACTATCTGTTCTCTGATATTATAAAAAAAACTTAGCTCAAAGTCATCCTTTGCTTGCCTTAGTTTCATTAAAGTAGGAAAAAGCTGGTCTTCGAAAACATAAAATGTTCATAATCTTCAAATGACATGTGGTATTGGGGTTATCAGCAAATGTGTGGATGGAGAATAGTCTTTCAGGAGTATCGCACTGGGTCGATTTAGTACAAAATGAAGCACACCTTGCTTAATAATAATAATACATTTTATTTCATATAGCGCCAGATCCAATGTTATATTGTTCGTGGCGCTTTACAACATGTACAAGACAACTGTAAGTAGTTTTCTAAAATTGCTAAAATAATAATAATTATAACCATTTCTACAACCAGTGTAAAGCTACTTTAAATGAATAAAATATATGTGTGTGCTATGTAAGTAACACATAGAATATTTGTGTGTGGGTGTATGTGTGTGTGTGTGTGTGTGTGTGTGTGTGTGTGTGTGTGTGTGTGTGTGTGTGTGTGTGTGTGTGTGTGTGTGTATATATATATATATAATATAATATAATATAATATAACTTAACTAATGTATAAGTAGTTACACTATAACAAATATACATGTAAATAAGTTGATAATTATAACATAACTATATTTATGCAGGAACTAGAATGTAGAACTTAGAAAGAGAGTTTATAAAAGTGAGTATTTAAGCGTGCCCTGAAAGTGAAGAGAGTGTCTGACATTTTAATGTCAATTCGTGTTCCGCAGAGTCGCCACAGCGACTGTAAACGAACAGTCTCCAGCTTTGACGTGCGTCCGCTGAACAGTTAACATGCACAAAAAGGCGTGGCGCTATCGCTTCGTGGCCGGCGTAAGACTAACCTCGCAGCCGAATTGTGCATCCTCTGCAAGCGAGCAATGTTGTTAACACAAGTCCATATATAAGAGAATTGCAGTAGTCAAGCCGTGACGTAATAATGGCCTTTAGGACACGTTCCTTTGTTGTCATTGGAAGATAACGGCTCATCCGGTTAATGCGGTGGAGATGGAACGAACACACACTAACGATGCTTGACACTTGCTTCTTAACATCAAGGTGTCGATCCATGACGACACCAAGGTTACGAACATATCGTGACGCAATAGTTGTGACATCATCTACGCGTATTACACTGCTGTCAACGAGCGCAGCTGCAGTCCTGGGTACCACAGGGAGATATTCCGTTTTATTGTCATTCATGCACAGGCAGTTTGATTTCATCCACTGTTTCACAACATCCAAACAGTCTTCCATACGTCGCAGCGTAGTAACCAAAGCTGTCGCGGTTACGTCAAAGTGACAGTACAATTGCAGATCATCCGCGTAATGATGAAACGAAAGTCCGTGCGCTCTGATTATATCGCCGATGGGTTGGACGTACAGCGAGAATAGCAATGGTCCAAGCACCGAACCCTGCGGGACACCCGATGTCAAACATGTTGTGTTCGATGACGCATCACGAATGACTACTCGCTGAGATAAGATTGCTGCAGATAAGACTGCAACCAGCCAAGCGCCTTGCCCACAATGCCATAACGCAAGCGTAGCCGCTGAACCATTATCTTGTGGATGATTGTATCAAAGACAGCACTAAAGTCGATGAGCACGAGTGCTCTACCTTGGCGCCGACTACTTGGCCGAACTTTTACACATCCGAACTCCTGATAGGCGTCTATGCAATGACTATGCGCCAACACTGCACCAATGCATCACTAAGAAGAGTGAATCTGCATTTGGAACAACAGCGCCTCGACTTTGGAATTCATTGACCGCAGACATTCGTAATTCCAAGACGCTAAACATTTTTATGAAGTTCTTAAAGACTCACCTTTTTATTAGTCACTTCAAATATATGTAAATGAAGAAAATATTATGTCTGTATGTGTACATATGTATGTGTATATGTATGTATGTATATGTGTGTGCATGTATATATGTGTGTGTGTGTGTGTGTGTGTGTGTGTGTGTGTGTGTGTGTGTGCGTGCGTGCGTGCGTGCGTGCGTGCGTGCGTGCGTGCGTGCGTGTGTGTGTGTGCAAGTCGAATACATTTCAAGGTGCTTGTGTTGGCGTACCGATCTGTCAATGATTTGGCGCCGACTTACTTGGCCGAACATTTACACATCCGAACTCCTGATAGGCGTCTATGCAATGACTATGCGCCAACATTGCACCAATGCATCACTAAGAAGAGTGAATCTGCATTTGGAACAACAGCGCCTCGACTTTGGAATTCATTGACCGCAGACATTCGTAATTCCAAGACGCTAAACATTTTTATGAAGTTCTTAAAGACTCACCTTTTTATTAGTCACTTCAAATATATGTAAATGAAGAAAATATTATGTCTGTATGTGTACATATGTATGTGTATATGTATGTATGTATATGTGTGTGCATGTATATATATGTGTGTGTGTGTGTGTGTGTGTGCGTGCGTGCGTGCGTGCGTGCGTGCGTGCGTGCGTGCGTGCGTGCGTGCGTGTGTGTGTGTGAATGTACGCCCTCTTTCGGATAGCTCGTCGAGCAGTTTTCTTGTTTACGTCGCTCTGTTTCGCTTCATAGACCTTCGCCTCCGCTTCAGCTATGGCAATGTCAGTTTACAAGGAGCTCCCTGCGTTGTCGTAATACTTGCTCCTCCCGTTCTAAGCACTATTCCGTCTCGACGGCCGCTGCGTGTCCTGCCGCCCTGGCTCGTGCATGTGTACTGCTAGTAGTTGCGCTACTTGACGTGCGCGACGTCGATGAACAAGATACTAGACTCACTGAATATTGAGATTGAACTCCTGGCTCTTTCTTGTCTTCGTTGATCAGCCTGTGTAACTGGTGCAGCAATTCGGCTGACGACATTATTATTGTACTGTAATTGGTGGTTTGTCGGTGGTGTCGTCGTGATTGCTCAACTTAACAAGGCCATTTTATTTGACACTTGCCAGTGCTAGTGCGAGGTACAGTCTGCAAGAATGATTGTGCGAAATCAATAATAAATTACATTTTGCAGTGGCCCTAACCTTAATTATAACTAGCAAAATAATTATTATACTCATGTCTCAACGGTACAATATGTAAGATTAACAATTAAGATTTCCACCAAAACAAGACACAATTTGGCGTGTCAGCAGAATTCACGAGGTCTCACTTGTTCACACAGATGGCGCTGCCGGGGTACCAACTCCACCAGAGGGAGCCAAATATGTGGCAACATTCTGCCCAACAGAAATAATATATTCCGTCCGTAACACACACCAAGCAGTGTAGTTGTGTAATCCTCTGGTATGAAATGGCTACAGCATACTTTAGATGTTCTTGAAGGTTCCCATGGCTTCTTGTTGATTGGGTAATACCTTCCAATGGCATGGACCCACTGTTTCCTGACAGCTTCATCAGTTGGGAATTTGTGCCCTGAACCCCTGTTGATGCAACCAGGGACACAGCAGTAATCAGGAATCTGAAATATTAATCACAGTTATATTACACTTATAGCATGGTTTAATGTTTAGTATAAAATAAGCATGTTCATAATATATTAATTTTCCGCTTAACTAAGCATGCATCTGCTCACGACAGCATAGAAATAGGCCTGGGTACACGGGGCACATGTAGGCCTGGGTACATGGGGCACATGTAGACCTGGGTACATGGGGTACATGTAGGCCTGGGTAAATGGGGTACATGTAGGCCTGGGTACATGGGGTACATGTAGGCCTGGGTACATGGGGCACATGTAGGCCTGGGTACATGGGGCACATGTAGGCCTGGGTACATGGGGCACATGTAGGCCTGGGTACATGGGGTACATGTAGGCCTGGGTACATGGGGCACATGTAGGCCTGGGTACATGGGGCACATGTAGGCCTGGGTACATGGGGTACATGTAGGCCTGGGTACATGGGGCACATGTAGGCCTGGGTACATGGGGTACATGTAGGCCTGGGTACATGGGGTACATGTAGGCCTGGGTACATGGGGCACATGTAGGCCTGGGTACATGGGGTACATGTAGGCCTGGGTACATGGGGCACATGTAGGCCTGGGTACATGGGGTACATGTAGGCCTGGGTACATGGGGTACATGTAGGCCTGGGTACATGGGGTACATGTAGGCCTGGGTACATGGGGCACATGTAGGCCTGGGTACATGGGGTACATGTAGGCCTGGGTACATGGGGCACATGTAAGCCTGGGTACATGGGGTACATGTAGGCCTGGGTACATGGGGTACATGTAGGCCTGGGTACATGGGGTACATATTGGCCTGGATACATGGGGTACACGTAGGCCTGGGTACATGTAGGCCTAATTGTTACTAGGCGTACGGGAGCTGGGCGATAACGTAATATTTTCAACCACGTTCGGCGGAATGTGTATTGTTTTCTATTAAAGCTATATTACTATTATTTCCTAATATTAATTAATTTCAAAGAATTGAAACAAAATCTTATAATTAACTATTGGCATTATAATTATAGAGGTATTTTTTACTTACCGTGTTCACAATTACCTCGTTTGAAATCATGCGAGAACCATAAAAACGAATGTCCCCATTAGGTACATTTTTAAAGAAAATTATATTAAAGTAACCCAATAATATTTCATAAAACGAAAGAAAAACATACGAGTTGCCTACTATCCGTGTATTGGTTGGTATGGACCGCATAATATAGGCTCCAACTCGCGCCAATCGGTTAGTATGTTCTGTCTGTTCAATAGTCGTTCGCATTTTCGGGCTGTCGACGGTCTTTCGATGGGTAATTGCCAACTGTTTTTCTGCAGACAAACTGTTGGCGACACATGTGTATGGAGGGCATAAAACGGTTCAAAGCGCTTTATGCCGATTCTTCAGTTGCTGTTTCAGTTGGCAACTCAAATGGTTATGGTTATGTGTATGTTCTCCACCAACAGTTTGCAACACTTTTTGTGGCATATGAAAAATCGGCCGAACAATTATTTGTCGGTAGATAAACTGTTGGCTACTAAAAGCCGGTATGTGTATGGCGGGCTTTACACTTCACCCCTTGACAGACCTGTTAATTTACACTTCACCCCTTGGCAGACCTGTTCCTTTACACTTCACCCCTTGACAGACCTGTTCGTTTACACTTGACCCTGTTCCTTTACTCTTCACCCCCATACATACCTGTTCTTTACACATCACCCCTGACAGACCAGTTCCTTTACATTTCACCCCTTGACAGACCTGTTCCTTTACACTTCACCCCTTCGCAGACCTGTTCATTTACACTTCACCCCTTGGCAGACGTACTCATTTACACTTCACCCCCTGGCAGACCTGTTCATTTACACTTCACCCCCTGGCAGACCTGTTCCTTTACACTTCACCCCCTGGCAGACCTGTTCCTTTACACTTCACCCCTTGGCAGACCTGTTCCTTTACACTTCATCCCTTGGCAGACCTGTTCCTTTACACTTCACCCCTTGGCAGACCTGTTCCTTTACACTTCACCCCCTGGCAGACCTGTTCATTTACACTTCACCCCCTGGCAGACCTGTTCATTTCATCAGTTACTCGACGTCTCTGTTACTGTAACATTATCATCATTATTTCGTATGCCTAGCTAGAATACCTACATAGCCTTTTGGTATGCATATAAGAAACAGGGAGTTTCCTTGATACACTTCATGTGACTATAAATACAATTTTAAAACCTAATGTGGTGCACTCTGAGAATATCCAAAATATTCATTGTAACTGTAAGCCTAAATGTGGTGCACTCTGAGTATATCCTAAATATCCATTGTAACTGTAAGCCGAAATGTGGTGCACTCTGAGAATATCCTAAATATCCATTGTAACTGTAAGCCGAAATGTGGTGCACTCTGAGAATATCCTAAATATCCATTGTAACTGTAAGCCGAAATGTGGTGCACTCTGAGAATATCCTAAATATCCATTGTAACTGTAAGCCGAAAGTAAATCATACCTTAGCTAATACCGAATTCGCTACGGGTCGATAAAATGTATAGGCCTACGTATCTGGCAATCTTCCCTTGCCAGTCTTTCATCTTCCCTGGCCAGTCGTTCGTCTTCTCTGGCCAGTCGTTCGTCTTCCCTGGCCAGTCGTTCGTCTTCTCTGGCCAGTCTTTCATCTTCCCTGGCCAGTCTTTTGTCTTCTCTGGCCAGTCTTTCGTTTTCTCTGGCCAGTCGTTCGTCTTCTCTGGCCAGTCGTTCGTCTTCTCTGGCCAGTCATTCGTCTTCTCTGGCCAGTCTTTCGTCTTCTCTGGCCAGTCTTTCGTCTTCTCTGGCCAGCCGTTCGTCGTCCCTTGCCAGTTCTTCTTCTTCCGTGGTTAGACATTCGTAAAATATTATTTCTTTCGTCCAACTATCATGTGGCTAGACCTAAGATCGGTTTGCCAAGTTTCATGGATCCGGTGATCGTTTACGCAGCTAGTTATCGAAATTTGAACACACTAACTACCAAAGAAGGTTGGACCACTAGAAGACAGGGCTGGACCACTAGAAGACAGGGCTGGACCATTAGAAGACAGTGCTGGACCACTAGAAGACAGGGCTGGACCACTAGAAGACAGGGCTGGACCACTAGAAGACAGGGCTGGACCACTAGAAGACAGTGTTGGACCACTAGAAGACAGGGCTGGACTACTAGAAGACAATGCTGGACCACTAGAAGACAGTGCTGGACCAATAGAAGACAGTGTTGGACCACTAGAAGACAGTGTTGGACCACCAGAAGACAATGCTGGACCACTAGAAGACAGTGTTGGACCACTAGAAGGCAGTGTTGGACCACTAGAAGACAGGGCTGGACCATTAGAAGACAGTGCTGGACCACTAGAAGACAGGGCTGGACCACTAGAAGACAGGGCTGGACCACTAGAAGACAGTGTTGGACCACTAGAAGACAGGGCTGGACTACTAGAAGCCAATGCTGGACCACTAGAAGACAGTGCTGGACCAATAGAAGACCGTGTTGGACCACTAGAAGACAGTGTTGGACCACCAGAAGACAATGCGGGACCACTAGAAGACAGTGTTGGACCACTAGAAGGCAGTGTTGGACCACTAGAAGACAGTGCTGGACCACTAGAAGACAGTGTTGGACCACTAGAAGACAGCGCTGGACCACTAGAAGACAGTGTTGGACCACTAGAAGCCAGTGCTGGACCACTAGAAGACAGTGTTGGACCACTAGAAGACAGTGTTGGACCACTAGAAGACAGTGTTGGACCACTAGAAGACATGGCTGGACCACTAGAAGACAGTGCTGGACCACTAGAAGACAGTGTTGGACCACTAGAAGACAGTGCTGGACCACTAGAAGACAGTGTTGGACCACTAGAAGACAGTGTTGGACCACTAGAAGACAGTGTTGGACCACTAGAAGACAGTGTTGGACCACCAGAAGACAGTGTTGGACCACTAGAAGACAGCGCTGGACCACTAGAAGACAGTGTTGGACCACTAGAAGACAGTGTTGGACCACCAGAAGACATTGCTGGACCACTAGAAGACAGTGCTGGACCACTAGAAAACAGTGTTGGACCACCAGAAGACAATGCTGGACCACTAGAAGACAGTGTTGGACCACTAGAAGGCAGTGTTGGACCACTAGAAGACAGGGCTGGCCCATTAGAAGACAGTGCTGGACCACTAGAAGACAGCGCTGGACCACTAGAAGACAGTGTTGGACCACTAGAAGACAGTGTTGGACCACTAGAAGACAGTGCTGGACCACTAGAAGACAGTGTTGGACCACTAGAAGACAGTGCTGGACCACTAGAAGACAGTGTTGGACCACTAGAAGACAGTGCTGGACCACTAGAAGACAGTGTTGGACCACTAGAAGACAGTGTTGGACCACTAGAAGACAGTGCTGGACCACTAGAAGACAGTGTTGGACCACTAGAAGACAGTGTTGGACCACTAGAAGACATTGTTGGACCACTAGAAGACAGCGCTGGACCACTAGAAGACAGTGTTGGACCACTAGAAGACAGTGTTGGACCACTAGAAGACAATGCTGGACCACTAGAAGACAGTGCTGGACCACTAGAAGACAGTGTTGGACCACTAGAAGACAGTGCTGGACCACTAGAAGACAATGTTGGACCACTAGAAGACAGTGCTGGACCACTAGAAGACAGTGTTGGACCACTAGAAGACAGTGTTGGACCACTAGAAGACAGTGTTGGACCACTAGAAGACAGTGCTGGACCAATAGAAGACAGTGCTGGACCACTAGAAGACAGTGTTGGACCACTAGAAGACAGTGCTGGACCACTAGAAGACAGTGTTGGACCACTAGAAGACAGTGTTGGACCACTAGAAGACAGTGTTGGACCACTAGAAGACAGTGCTGGACCACTAGAAGACAGTGTTGGACCACTAGAAGACAGTGTTGGACCACTAGAAGACAATGCTGGACCACTAGAAGACAGTGCTGGACCACTAGAAGACAGTGTTGGACCACTAGAAGACAGTGCTGGACCACTAGAAGACAATGTTGGACCACTAGAAGACAGTGCTGGACCACTAGAAGACAGTGTTGGACCACTAGAAGACAGTGCTGGACCACTAGAAGACAATGCTGGACCACTAGAAGACAGTGTTGGACCACTAGAAGACAGTGTTGGACCACTAGAAGACAGTGCTGGACCACTAGAAGACAGTGTTGGACCACTAGAAGACAGTGCTGGACCACTAGAAGACAGTGTTGGACCACTAGAAGACAGTGTTGGACCACTAGAAGACAGTGTTGGACCACTAGAAGACAGTGTTGGACCACTAGAAGACAGTGCTGGACCACTAGAAGACAGTGCTGGACCACTAGAAGACAGTGTTGGACCACTAGAAGACAGTGCTGGACCACTAGAAGACAGTGTTGGACCACTAGAAGACAGTGTTGGACCACCAGAAGACAATGCTGGACCACTAGAAGACAGTGTTGGACCACTAGAAGACAGTGTTGGACCACTAGAAGACAGTGCTGGACCACTAGAAGACAGTGCTGGACCACTAGAAGACAGTGTTGGACCACTAGAAGACAGTGCTGGACCACTAGAAGACAGTGCTGGACCACTAGAAGACAGTGTTGGACCACTAGAAGACAGTGTTGGACCACTGAAGACAGTGTTGGACCACTAGAAGACAGTGCTGGACCACTAGAAGACAGGTGGACCACTAGAAGGCAGTGGACCACTAGAAGACAGGGCTGGACTACTAGAAGACAATGCTGGACCACTAGAAGACAGTGTTGGACCACTAGAAGACAGTGTTGGACCACTAGAAGACAGTGTTGGACCACTAGAAGACAGTGCTGGACCACTAGAAGACAGTGTTGGACCACTAGAAGACAGGGCTGGACTACTAGAAGACAGTGCTGGACCACTAGAAGACAGTGTTGGACCACTAGAAGACAGTGCTGGACCACTAGAAGACAGTGTTGGACCACTAGAAGACAGTGTTGGACCACCAGAAGACAATGTTGGACCACTAGAAGACAGGCTGGACCACTAGAAGACAGTGTTGGACCACTAGAAGACAGTGTTGGACCACCAGAAGACAATGCTGGACCACTAGAAGACAGTGCTGGACCACTAGAAGACAGTGTTGGACCACTAGAAGACAGTGCTGGACCACTAGAAGACAATGTTGGACCACTAGAAGACAGTGCTGGACCACTAGAAGACAGTGTTGGACCATTAGAAGACAGTGCTGGACCACTAGAAGACAGTGTTGGACCACTAGAAGACAGGGCTGGACCACTAGAAGACAATGCTGGACCACTAGAAGCAGTGCTGGACCACTAGAAGACAGTGTTGGACCACTAGAAGACAGTGTTGGACCACCAGAAGACAATGTTGGACAACTAGAAGACAGCGCTGGACCACTAGAAGACAGTGTTGGACCACTAGAAGACAGTGTTGGACCACCAGAAGACAATGCTGGACCACTAGAAGACAGTGCTGGACCACTAGAAGACAGTGTTGGACCACTAGAAGACAGTGCTGGACCACTAGAAGACAATGTTGGACCACTAGAAGACAGTGCTGGACCACTAGAAGACAGTGTTGGACCATTAGAAGACAGGGCTGGACCACTAGAAGACAGTGTTGGACCACTAGAAGACAGGGCTGGACTACTTGAAGACAATGCTGGACCACTAGAAGCAGTGTTGGACCACTAGAAGGCAGTGCTGGACCACTAGAAGACAGTGTTGGACCACTAGAAGACAGTGTTGGACCACCAGAGAGACAATGTTTGACAACTAGAAGACAGCGCTGGACCACTAGAAGACAGTGTTGGACCACTAGAAGACAGTGTTGGACCACAGAAGACATTGCTGGACCACTAGAAGACAGTGTGCTGGACCACTAGAAGACAGTGTTGGACCACTAGAAGACAGTGCTGGTAACATATGGTAGGAATAAACAAAATGTACGAGACAAGGTTGGACCACTAGAAGACAGTGCTGTGATCACTAGAAGACAGTGCTGGACCACTAGAAGACAGGGCTGGACCACTAGAAGACAGGGCTGGACCACTAGAAGACAGTGCTGGACCACTAGACGACAGTGGTGGACCACTAGAAGACAATGCTGGACAACTAGAAGACAGTGTTGGACCACTAGAAGACAGTGCTGGACCACTAGAAGACAGGGCTGGACCACTAGAAGACAGGGCTGGACCACTAGAAGACAGTGCTGGTCCACTAGATGACAGTGTTGGACAACTAGAAGACAGTGCTGGACCACTAGAAGACAGTGCTGGACCACTAGAAGACAATGCTGGACCACTAGAAGACAGTGCTGGACCAATAGAAGACAGTGTTGGACCACTAGAAGACAGTGTTGGACCACCAGAAGACAATGCTGGACCACTAGAAGACAGTGTTGGACCACTAGAAGGCAGTGTTGGACCACTAGAAGACAGTGCTGGACCACTAGAAGACAGTGCTGGACCACTAGAAGACAGAGCTGGACCACTAGAAGACAGAGCTGGACCACTAGAAGACAGTGTTGGACCACTAGAAGACAGTGCTGGACCACTAGAAGACAGTGATGGACCACTAGAAGACAGTGCTGGACCAATAGAAGACCGTGTTGGACCACTAGAAGACAGTGTTGGACCACCAGAAGACAATGCTGGACCACTAGAAGACAGTGTTGGACCACTAGAAGGCAGTGTTGGACCACTAGAAGACAGTGCTGGACCACTAGAAGACAGTGTTGGACCACTAGAAGACAGTGCTGGACCACTAGAAGACAGTGTTGGACCACTAGAAGACAGTGTTGGACCACTAGAAGACAGTGTTGGACCACTAGAAGACAGTGTTGGACCACTAGAAGACAGTGCTGGACCACTAGAAGACAGGGCTGGACCACTAGAAGACAGTGTTGGACCATTAGAAGACAGTGTTGGACCATTAGAAGACAGGGCTGGACCACTAGAAGACAGTGTTGGACCACTAGAAGACAGGGCTGGACCACTAGAAGACAGTGCTGGACCACTAGAAGACAGTGCTGGACCACTAGAAGACAGTGCTGGACCACTAGAAGACAGTGTTGGACCACTGGAAGACAGTGTTGGTCCACTAGAAGACACTGTTGGACCACTAGAAGACAGCGCTGGACCACTAGAAGACAGTGTTGGACCACTAGAAGACAGTGTTGGACCACCAGAAGACAATGCTGGACCACTAGAAGACAGTGCTGGACCACTAGAAGACAGTGTTGGACCACTAGAAGACAGTGCTGGACCACTAGAAGACAATGTTGGACCACTAGAAGACAGTGCTGGACCACTAGAAGACAGTGTTGGACCATTAGAAGACAGGGCTGGACCACTAGAAGACAGTGTTGGACCACTAGAAGACAGGGCTGGACTACTAGAAGACAATGCTGGACCACTAGAAGCAGTGTTGGACCACTAGAAGGCAGTGCTGGACCACTAGAAGACAGTGTTGGACCACTAGAAGACAGTGTTGGACCACCAGAAGACAATGTTGGACAACTAGAAGACAGCGCTGGACCACTAGAAGACAGTGTTGGACCACTAGAAGACAGTGTTGGACCACTAGAAGACAGTGCTGGACCACTAGAAGACAGTGCTGGACCACTAGAAGACAGTGTTGGACCACTAGAAGACAGTGCTGGACCACTAGAAGACAGTGTTGGACCAATGGAAGACAGTGTTGGGCCACCAGAAGACAGTGTTGGACCATTAGAAGACAGTGTTGGACCATTAGAAGACAGGGCTGGACCACTAGAAGACAGTGTTGGACCACTAGAAGACAGGGCTGGACTACTTGAAGACAATGCTGTTGACCACTAGAAGCAGTGCTGGACCACTAGAAGCAGTGTTGGACCACTAGAAGACAGTGTTGGACCACAGAAGACAGTGCTGGACCACTAGAAGACAGTGTTGGACCACTAGAAGACAGTGTTGGACCACCAGAAGACAATGCTGGACCACTAGAAGACAGTGCTGGACCACTAGAAGACAGTGTTGGACCACTAGAAGACAGTGTTGGACCACTAGAAGACAGTGCTGGACCACTAGAAGACAGTGCTGGACCACTAGAAGACAGTGTTGGACCACTAGAAGACAGTGCTGGACCACTAGAAGACAGTGTTGGACCACTAGAAGACAGTGTTGGACCACTAGAAGACAGCGCTGGACCACTAGAAGACAGTGTTGGACCACTAGAAGACAGTGGTGGACCACTAGAAGACAGTGTTGGACCACTAGAAGACAGTGCTGGACCACTAGAAGACAGGGCTGGACCACTAGAAGACAGTGGTGGACCACTAGAAGACAGTGTTGGACCACTAGAAGACAGTGCTGGACCACTAGAAGACAGTGTTGGACCACTAGAAGACAGTGCTGGACCACTAGAAGACAGTGTTGGACCACTAGAAGACAGTGTTGGACCACTAGAAGACAGTGCTGGACCACTAGAAGACAGTGCTGGACCAATAGAAGACCGTGTTGGACCACTAGAAGACAGTGTTGGACCACCAGAAGACAATGCGGGACCACTAGAAGACAGTGTTGGACCACTAGAAGGCAGTGTTGGACCACTAGAAGACAGTGCTGGACCACTAGAAGACAGTGTTGGACCACTAGAAGACAGCGCTGGACCACTAGAAGACAGTGTTGGACCAATGGAAGACAGTGTTGGGCCACCAGAAGACAGTGTTGGACCATTAGAAGACAGTGTTGGACCATTAGAAGACAGGGCTGGACCACTAGAAGACAGTGTTGGACCACTAGAAGACAGGGCTGGACTACTAGAAGACAATGCTGGACCACTAGAAGCAGTGTTGGACCACTAGAAGACAGTGCTGGACCACTAGAAGACAGTGTTGGACCACTAGAAGACAGTGTTGGACCACCAGAAGACAATGTTGGACCACTAGAAGACAGCGCTGGACCACTAGAAGACAGTGTTGGACCAATGGAAGACAGTGTTGGGCCACCAGAAGACAATGCTGGACCACTAGAAGACAGTGTTGGACCACTAGAAGACAGTGCTGGACCAATAGAAGACAGTGCTGGACCACTAGAAGACAGTGTTGGACCACTAGAAGACAGTGCTGGACCACTAGAAGACAGTGTTGGACCACTAGAAGACAGTGTTGGACCACCAGAAGACAATGCTGGACCACTAGAAGACAGTGTTGGACCACTAGAAGACAGTGTTGGACCACTAGAAGACAGTGCTGGACCACTAGAAGACAGGGCTGGACCACTAGAAGACAGTGTTGGACCACTAGAAGACAGTGTTGGACCATTAGAAGACAGGGCTGGACCACTAGAAGACAGTGTTGGACCACTAGAAGACAGGGCTGGACTACTAGAAGACAATGCTGGACCACTAGAAGCAGTGTTGGACCACTAGAAGGCAGTGCTGGACCACTAGAAGACAGTGTTGGACCACTAGAAGACAGTGTTGGACCACCAGAAGACAATGTTGGACAACTAGAAGACAGCGCTGGACCACTAGAAGACAGTGTTGGACCACTAGAAGACAGTGTTGGACCACCAGAAGACAATGCTGGACCACTAGAAGACAGTGCTGGACCACTAGAAGACAGTGTTGGACCACTAGAAGACAGTGCTGGACCACTAGAAGACAATGTTGGACCACTAGAAGACAGTGCTGGACCACTAGAAGACAGTGTTGGACCATTAGAAGACAGGGCTGGACCACTAGAAGACAGTGTTGGACCACTAGAAGACAGGGCTGGACTACTAGAAGACAATGCTGGACCACTAGAAGCAGTGTTGGACCACTAGAAGGCAGTGCTGGACCACTAGAAGACAGTGTTGGACCACTAGAAGACAGTGTTGGACCACCAGAAGACAATGTTGGACAACTAGAAGACAGCGCTGGACCACTAGAAGACAGTGTTGGACCACTAGAAGACAGTGTTGGACCACCAGAAGACAATGCTGGACCACTAGAAGACAGTGCTGGACCACTAGAAGACAGTGTTGGACCACTAGAAGACAGTGCTGGACCACTAGAAGACAATGTTGGACCACTAGAAGACAGTGCTGGACCACTAGAAGACAGTGTTGGACCATTAGAAGACAGGGCTGGACCACTAGAAGACAGTGTTGGACCACTAGAAGACAGGGCTGGACTACTTGAAGACAATGCTGGACCACTAGAAGCAGTGTTGGACCACTAGAAGGCAGTGCTGGACCACTAGAAGACAGTGTTGGACCACTAGAAGACAGTGTTGGACCACCAGAAGACAATGTTTGACAACTAGAAGACAGCGCTGGACCACTAGAAGACAGTGTTGGACCACTAGAAGACAGTGTTGGACCACCAGAAGACATTGCTGGACCACTAGAAGACAGTGCTGGACCACTAGAAAACAGTGTTGGACCACTAGAAGACAGTGCTGGACCACTAGAAGCTAGAAGACATTGCTGGACCACTAGAAGACAGTGCTGGACCACTAGAAGACAGCGTTGGACCACTAGAAGACAGTGTTGGATCACTAGACGACAGTGCTGGATCACTAGACGACAGTGCTGGACCACTAGAAGACAGGGCTGGACCACTAGAAGACAGGGCTGGACCACTAGAAGACAGTGCTGGACCACTAGACGACAGTGGTGGACCACTAGAAGACAATGCTGGACAACTAGAAGACAGTGTTGGACCACTAGAAGACAGGGCTGGACCACTAGAAGACAGGGCTGGACCACTAGAAGACAGGGCTGGACCACTAGAAGACAGTGCTGGTCCACTAGATGACAGTGTTGGACAACTAGAAGACAGTGCTGGACCACTAGAAGACAGTGCTGGACCACTAGAAGACAATGCTGGACCAGTAGAAGACAGTGCTGGTCCACTAGAAGACAGTGTTGGACCACTAGAAGACAGTGCTGGACCACTAGAAGACAGTGTTGGACCACTAGAAAACAGTGTTGGACCACCAGAAGACAATGCTGGACCACTAGAAGACAGTGTTGAACCACTAGAAGCGGGCGGGCGGGCGGGCGGGCGGGCGGGCGGGCGGGCGGGCGGGCGGGCGGGCGGGCGGGCGGGCGGCGGGCGGGCGGGCGGGCGGGCGGGCGGGCGGGCGGGCGGGCGGGCGGGCGGGCGGGCGGGCGGGCGGGCGGGCGGGCGGGCGGGCGGGCGGGGGCGGGCGGGCGGGCGGGCGGGCGGGCGGGCGGGCGGGCGGGCGGGCGGGCGGGCGGGCGGGCGGGCGGGCGGGCGGGCGGGCGGGGCGGGCGGGCGGGCGGGCGGGGGCGGGCGGGCGGGCGGGCGGGCGGGCGGGCGGGCGGGCGGGCGGGCGGGCGGGCGGGCGGGCGGGCGGGCGGGCGGGCGGGCGGGCGGGCGGGCGGCGGGCGGGCGGGCGGGCGGGCGGGCGGGCGGGCGGGCGGGCTGGAACTCGTAAACGTAGCAGTGGAAATAATTGTAGCACAACAACAAAACCTACACAAACGTCTTCATAGGACACGGTACATATTCAGCTGTTGCGTAATGATTCTGTTTTGTTGAGCCTCTGAGCTCAGGTTCCTGAGGATACAGACGCCACAGAAATTAATTATTGTTATTAGTAGTAGCATTATTGTTTACAAGGTCGACCGTTGCGAGCAACTTGTGCGTTCCTGTATAATTTAATATTCATGGGTAGCGATGCAATTAATATCTGTCTTATATATTCTTAATTTGTTTCTGGCCAGTCTCAAAATGAGCATTTATCATCCGAGTGTTTCTATATCGCCGTCTGCCTTTTCAATCGTGTCAGAGACGAACATGTTTGTTTCTGACCTCAAAACGAGAAACAATTATGTCTGTCGAACTCTCTGCATCATATATCACAATAATACGGTATTTCCGTGACAGTGGCAATTGTTCTGGGCTATACACATATCACATTAATATTATTAACATAGCGTATTGGCAAGACTTCCTATACTATCTACCACACCAGTGAACGTCCGAACAAACCCTGTTTGACGTCTGGCTAGGATGTGTCGTATCGATCTGCCTCTCAACTGCATCTACTGCATAGAAACTGTTCATACGTCCAGCTGTTGCAACTGACCTTATTAATTTCATTGTCAGTTATATTATTTTCCGGGAATGGAACAAACCATCACAGTTGACGTGACAGTTTTATTTTATTTGCAATGTCACTCCTTATCTTCGGTTGCGCATCACTGTGTCCAATGACGTCACGGATAGCATAGGTTATGTTCCAATTTAACTGCTAAAATCTGAAGAGTGTAATTAAACAGCTATATATGTTACCGCAGCATAGATGTCGACAGCAGCTGTTGGAAAAGTGGGAAAGTTTAAGAGCTCAAGACATATGTGCACATTAAATGAGTTATAATGGAACATGTTGTAATAGCAACACCCATAGACAAATATCAACACCCATAGACAAATAGCAACACCCATAGACAAATAGCAACACCCATAGACAAATAAAAATACAATAATTTATTTAAACCAACATTTAATGGGATAGTCAACCAAAATCTAACATATTTTCACCATATGACTGTCCCCTTAATCCTCTGTAGCTCCACGTGACATATATGCCACGATGTAAAAGTTCCTTGTTGACTAGATATCATTTAGCATAACTTTGCATTACTTTTTAGGTACACTAACTATTCAGGAGGGTCATATTATTTAGGCAATAGGCCTACAAGCAAAATAAATGTACACACTTTTTATGATTAACAGTCTATATCATGAACTAATATATTAATTACTCTACTAACCCCTAATTTAACTGCATTGTCATTGAGATCACATTAATTGAATGTGGATTTTTTTCATAATAACACACTTACTCGATCAAAGTCTGGAGCAAGCGCTCCCTTGATGATCTGGGTGGTCTTGGTTCTCTAGAGCAAGCGTTCCATTAATGATCTGGGTGGTCTTGGTTCTCTGGAGCAAGCACTTCCTTGATGATCTGGGTAGTCTTGGTTCTCTAGAGCAAGCACTCCCTTGATGATCTGGGTGGTCTTGGTTCTCTAAAGCAAGCGCTCCCTTGATGATCTGGGTGGTCGTGGTTCTCTAGAGCAAGCGTTCCATTGATGATCTGGCTGGTCGTGGTTCTCTGGAGCAAGCACCCCTTGATGATCTGGGTGGTCGTGGTTCTCTAGAGCAAGCGTTCCATTGATGATCTGGGTGGTCGTGGTTCTCTAGAGCAAGCGTTCCATTGATGATCTGGGTGGTCGTGGTTCTCTGGAGCAAGCGTTCCATTGATGATCTGGGTGGTCTTGGTTCTCTGGAGCAAGCGTTCCATTGATGATCTGGGTGGACTTGGTTCTCTGGAGCAAGCGTTCCATTGATGATCTGGGTGGACTTGGTTCTCTGGAGCAAGCGTTCCATTGATGATCTGGGTGGACTTGGTTCTCTGGAGCAAGCGTTCCATTGATGATCTGGGTGGACTTGGTTCTCTGGAGCAAGCGTTCCATTGATGATCTGGGTGGTCGTGGTTCTCTGGAGCAAGCGTTCCATTGATGATCTGGGTGGTCTTGGTTCTCTGGAGCAAGCGTTCCATTGATGATCTGGGTGGACTTGGTTCTCTGGAGCAAGCGTTCCATTGATGATCTGGGTGGACTTGGTTCTCTGGAGCAAGCGTTCCATTGATGATCTGGGTGGACTTGGTTCTCTGGAGCAAGCGTTCCATTGATGATCTGGGTGGTCGTGGTTCTCTGGAGCAAGCGTTCCATTGATGATCTGGGTGGTCTTGGTTCTCTGGAGCAAGCGTTCCATTGATGATCTGGGTGGACTTGGTTCTCTGGAGCAAGCGTTCCATTGATGATCTGGGTGGTCTTGGTTCTCTGGAGCAAGCGTTCCATTGATGATCTGGGTGGACTTGGTTCTCTGGAGCAAGCACTCCCTTGATGATCTGGGTGGTCGTGGTTCTCTGGAGCAAGCGTTCCATTGATGATCTGGGTGGTCTTGGTTCTCTGGAGCAAGCGTTCCATTGATGATCTGGGTGGACTTGGTTCTCTGGAGCAAGCGTTCCATTGATGATCTGGGTGGTCTTGGTTCTCTGGAGCAAGCGTTCCATTGATGATCTGGGTGGACTTGGTTCTCTGGAGCAAGCACTCCCTTGATGATCTGGGTGGTCGTGGTTCTCTGGAGCAAGCGTTCCATTGATGATCTGGGTGGTCTTGGTTCTCTGGAGCAAGCGTTCCATTGATGATCTGGGTGGTCGTGGTTCTCTAGAGCAAGCACTCCCTTGATGATCTGGGTGGTCGTGGTTCTCTGGAGCAAGCGCTCCCTTGATGATCTGGGTGGTCGTGGTTCTCTGGAGCAAGCGTTCCATTGATGATCTGGGTGGTCGTGGTTCTCTAGAGCAAGCGTTCCATTGATGATCTGGGTGGTCGTGGTTCTCTCCGCCGAGATCGAGTTTCCGCAGCCAATACCCTGTCAACCCCGGTGCCAGCGGCGACGTACCGCGCGATACCGTCACCATAGGTGCTGAAAGAAACAGTCTCCCCCACTCAACTTTCTTCTCTTTTTTGGAGACTCGCAGGGATTAAAGCTGCTCCGAGTTGCCCATCCGACTCTCGTGGCGCCCTCCCGAGAACGCATGCGCGAGGAAATGTGAAATTACTTCATTTAAGTCCAAGTAAATAACAAGTCCACAGAACGCTCAACGGCGACCAACGAGGACGGCCCCAGTGCGCAAGAAAGTTTTGGAGTACAAAAATTTGGGGGAAAGTACCAAAAAAGCAGGATATTTCAGCCAAAAAGCTGGAAAGCGGGATCAAGGTGAAAAAGCGGGATTTCCCACCCGAAAGCGGTAATGTTGACACATATGCCACATATATTGACACATATGCCACAGATGCAAAGAATGTTGACTAAATGCATAACTATCTTCTTCTTCCATTTGAGCTCATAACTCTAGGTTAGCCACATATAAATGTGGCTAGAGTACTTTCGAGCCGATATCACTATTGCGTGTGAGCGGGGGATGTAATGCTGGTCCGGGTCCGTGTAGGTCAGGATATATCGCGTCTGCGTGGTTAGGCAATACATTAGTGCATGGGTTATACGATATGTAATAATAAGGACTGTATAATTGTTCTGTATTGGTATGGTAAGAAGGCATTGTCTAAACCTTTATACTGACGGTTGGCTAACTAATTCTTATGTGTTCTTGTTCCGTAGTCTGGTGGCGCTGAGGAAGAATGAGAATTTGTAGGCGTCGACGCGGGTGAAAGTCTGGTAGAAGCGATAAGCGCTGCCTCTGGTGTGTGCTGGTGCGTGCTGGTGCGTGTTGGTGCGGCGGCGAGTGACTTCGTTGTAACATCAGCCAGTTTGTGGTTGATGCGGTAGAGCATCATCATCTTAAGTGGTGCCGAATTAAATTGAGCGGTAATGACTAATGCTGACACTGATGAACGAATCTTCTGGCAGACAGCGAAGCTCATTGATTTCTTACATGTTACCATGGTTCCGTCACCAGTCTCCATGGTTACGTGACAGTGATCCTTGGGCACAGGGAAGTAACAACAATCAGTTTAGTTTCGAGATAAACAAGCCTTGACTAATAATAATTATTATAGTCAGTAATATAACGACAGTCGTCTCAGTAATATAACGACAGTCGTCTCAGTAATATAACGACAGTCGTCTTAGTAATATAACGACAGTCGTCTCAGTAATATAATGACAGTCGTCTCAGTAATATAATGACAGTCGTCTCAGTAATATAACGACAGTCGTCTCAGTAATATAACGACAGTCGTCCTAGTAAGCCTTCTTATAAGCATGACGATGTCATAAATCGTTGTATGTGATCTATTGACGTAATGCCTGATCAAATATACTTGTGGTATGTGATCAGTACAATGGTTGACCTTGGAAAGTCCATGTGTGGAAATCCATTACAGGATTCGTAGTTGCCTATAGGTTGACAGACACGAGACACACATTGCCTATAGGATGACAGACACGAGACACGCATTGCCTATAGGTTGACAGACACGAGACACACATTGCCTATAGGTTGACAGACACGAGACACACATTGCCTATAGGTTGACAGACACGAGACACACATTGCCTATAGGATGACAGACACGAGACACGCATTGCCTATAGGTTGACAGACACGAGACACACATTGCCTATAGGATGACAGACACGAGACACATATTGCCTATAGGTTGACAGACACGAGACACACATTGCCTATAGGTTGACAGACACGAGACACACATTGCCTATAGGTTGACAGACACGAGACACACATTGCCTATAGGTTGACAGACACGAGACACACATTGCCTATAGGTTGACAGACACGAGACACACATTGCCTATAGGATGACAGACACGAGACACACATTGCCTATAGGTTGACAGACACGAGACACACATTGCCTATAGGTTGACAGACACGAGACACACATTGCCTATAGGATGACAGACACGAGACACACATTGCCTATAGGATGACAGACACGAGACACACATTGCCTATAGGATGACAGACACGAGACACACATTGCCTATAGGTTGACAGACACGAGACACACATTGCCTATAGGATGACAGACACGATACACACATTGTCTATAGGATGACATACACGAGACACACATTGCCTATAGGATGACAGACACGAGACACACATTGCCTATAGGTTGACAGACACGAGACACACATTGCCTATAGGTTGACAGACACGAGACACACATTGCCTATAGGATGACAGACACGAGACACACATTGCCTATAGGTTGACAGACACGAGACACACATTGCCTATAGGATGACAGACACGAGATACACATTGCCTATAGGTTGACAGACACGAGATACACATTGCCTATAGGTTGACAGACACGAGACACATATTCGGAGAGAAAGGAGAAAAAGAATGAAAAATCGCCCACGTGACAAGATTGTACAGAGATGTGACAATGAGAAATGGGATGGAAATGTAGCCGAAATAAAAGCCCAGGGCCAGAAAAGAACATGTGTCTGTATTTTCAGGGTTGGGTCAAATTTAACAAGATTTAATAATATTGTAAAAGATAGCAAAATGACCATATTAAGTTACAATATCCAGACGACAAGATATTCATGACGACAAGATATTCATAACGACAAGATATTCATGACGACAAGATATTCGTGACGACAACATATTCATGACGACAAGATATTCGTGACGACAAGATATTCATGACGACAAGCGGACAAGGAAGCCTTTGTCTTATATTTTTGTTTAGCCTGCCCTTATCAGATATATGTCAAATTTATTTTTAAACATATTCAACTGGTGACATGAATACAGTTATTGTGTAATTATAATTGGTTACTGATAACATGCTGTATTTATGATAGTCATTGATTCTGTTTTATAATTGTGCCTTAACTGTAACTGATTCTTGTATATAGTTGCAACAGTTTCGTCAACTGTGATATATTCATACATCACCATTATATGTTGTCAGTCGTATGCAAATATCATCAACGAACGTATAGTTAACAACTACTGACTAAACCATTGGAATAAACATAACATAATGCATAATTGTAATTGTAATAACATTAACTGTAATTGTTTTTGGTTACATTGTGTGTATTTGGATCTAGACCTGATTGAGAATGCTATATTGGGGCTGTGGCTAACGCGGGTGTGTTCGTGTATGAAATGATACATTGGGGTTCTGGTTAGTGTGGGTGTGTTCGTGTGTACATGATACATTGAGGCTCTGGTTAGCGCGGGTGTGTTCGTGGGTATAATGATACATTGGACCTCTGGTTAGCGTAAGTGTGTTCGTGTGTACATGATACATTGGGGCTCTGGTTAGCGTGGGTGTGTTCTTGTGTACATGATACATTGGAGCTCTGGTTAGCGTAAGTGTGTTCGTGTGTACATGATACATTGGAGCTCTGGTTAGCGTAAGTGTGTTCGTGTGTACATGATACATTGAGGCTCTGGTTAGCGCGGGTGTGTTCGTGTGTATATGATACATTGGGGTTTTGATTAGCGTGGGTGTATTCGTGTGTACATGATAAATTGGGGCTCTGGTTAGCGCATGTGTGTTCGTGTGTACATGATACATTGGAGCTCTGGTTAGCGTAAGTGTGTTCGTGTGTACATGATACATTGAGGCTCTGGTTAGCGCGGGTGTGTTCGTGTGTGCATGATACATTGGGGCTCTGGTTAGCGCGGGAGTGTTCGTGTGTACATGATACATTGGGGCTCTGGTTAGCGCTGGTGTGTTCGTGTGTACATGATACATTGGGGCTCTGGTTAGCGCGGGAGTGTTCGTGTGTACATGATACATTGGGGCTCTGGTTAGCGCTGGTTTGTTCGTGTGCACATTTGCACTAAAATGCAGACAAGAAATTAAAATGTCAACCATTGTGCAGAAATATAAGCAGCTGTTCGCGATGATGATGATGATATGTAGTCGTAGCCGCAGTTAGGCCGTTGGCGTATGCGTGCAGTCATTTCGAGCCTGTACATGAAGCAACTGCTAAGGTCCAAGACAGGAGTAGGACGGGGCAGGTCATTGTTTTGTGTATTTGCCAATATTAGAAACAAGGACAAAATTATGTACAGCAACTATGAAATGGTGGCGATAACACAGAATTTGCGCGCTTATCTAGGGAAGATGGAGCTGCGTTAGTTTTAAGGGATGGATACATCGTACAACAAAGTGGGCAGTAATTTTGAGAGAGGAAAAATAAGCACGAAAAACGAATATAATATTATGGTACAGAACATTGCTCTCGTATAATAAGTTTTGCCGAATCAATGACTAACAAAAATATGATATATACCGAATTAAGAGTGACATGTTAAGTACAGTTTGTGAAGAATAGAGGAGGGACGTTGTTGAGGTCTGGGACCCGTAAAAAAATCAACCTGGTTACTTTTGAGATAACCACAGAAAAGTCGTTTGTTTACGCTAAGCCAGGAAAACCGTCAGTTGTCACTGCTGCTGAGTGCGCCGCTTAGCGAATGTGGAAATGTGTGATTGCGTGCGTGCATGCGTGCATGCGTGTGTGCGTGCGTGCGTACGTGCGTGCTTGAAAACCAATTGAATCGATCGGTGTATATATTATATTCGTTGTGGACGACCCGTTTACGCTATCTATCCAATTGATCCAGCGCAGTATTCCATGGAGAATAAGATGCTTTATGCGAGTTTCTGATAACGCCGCCGCGGATCGATTTGAAATATCTGTCACTGACGATTTGTTTTGGCTGTTGGCGCGAATTTAGAACGCTCTTGTTTTGGATGTATACTGACGACACGTGGCACTCACAGCGAAACATGGCGAAGTCATGGAACGACACAAATTAACAAAATACAGCAGTTCAGTAGAAATTCGCACCTCTGTAAAATACATCTGGCGAATACTGTCCGAATACTCTCGTCGGGTGGCCATCTGACGAATACTCTCGTCGGATGGTCATCTGACGAATACTGTCGTCGGGTGGTCATCTGACGAATATTGTCGTCGGGTGATCATCTGCCAGACTTTGAACAGGCTCACAGGATGCCTCCTGGTGTCACAACGACAGTAGCAATATCAATACACGTCTGCGTATTGCGCCGTCGTGCTAACTGGCTGAAGCTAACGCGACGTCGTGGTAATTGGCTGAAGCTAACGCGCCGTCGTGCTAAGTGGCTGAAGCTAACGCGCCGTCGTGCTAAGTGGCTGAAGCTAACGCGTAGTCGTTGTCACAAGACTGAAATAAATGGAGTCGCTGTTGTTTCTTATGTCGCGTGAGGCCCTTCAGTAACAATGGTCTTCCATATGGACTACGAACCGCATCCTTCGTTCTATGGTCTTATGTGAGAGTTGTCGCCATACAGCCCGCTGTTTGTGATACACTAGTTCCAGTGAATGTTCACATAACTGCATTGAATGAAGCCGCCGATCGTCCAACAAGAAGACTTATACGATGCGTAGCCAGTTCGAATTGTCGAAGTGTTTTACACTATTCGGCTTCCACATTGTACTTATGGTACCAATGTTTATGGATTTACGCGGCATCCAAACTATTGATACCTGTTACGTGACAGTTGGTCAAAGAAAGTTTGTAGCAGCACCTGACTAGTGAACGTTACAGCCGTCCAGTGAACGGTAGAGCCGACCAGTGAACGGTAGAGCCGGCCAGTGAACGGTAGAGCCGACCAGTGAATGGTACAGCCTATGATGTACTGTAAATAATTGTCGATGTAATTATGTTCACAATATCGCATTCACACGATTGTATGGTCATTTGTGTGCGACGTGAGCCATTAACAACAACTCCAGTTATGTCTACACATTGTTTAAACATTCATACGTAAACTTACGCTGGGTTGAATGCAGCTGTTCAGCTACGTCATTCGTACAACCGACATTCAGTCCATGAATTGTTGTGACAATGTTGTGACTATGCTAACGCAAGCTTCAAACAATAACAACACAGAAACAATATAAGCAACATTTCGAATTAATGTATACACAAACACTCTGGTTTTACTACTTCACCATATGTGACAACATCACTGCTACGTCACATACCTATGGTTGCAATCACTGTACGTTTACGACATCATAATGTGACATCACTGTTACATCATATACCTATGGTTGCAATCACTGTACGTTTACGACATCACAATGTGACATCACTGTTACATCACATACTTATGGTTGCAATCACTTTACGTTTACGACATCACAATATGGCATCACCGTTACATAAAAGTAAAAAGTATGTTACGTTCATTGTACGTTTCACACTTGTATTCACTAGTACGGCGATGCGATCACGTGTCTTCGGGTGTTGTTAATTAGGCAGCCATTGGCTGGAACAGAAACAATGGCACGAAACATTGAGCCTTCGGCGGAATTCTACTGGACAAGTTAGACAGCGATACAGCTGTGTGTACAGTGCTGTGGCGTACAGTGCTGTGGCGTACAGCGCTGTGGTGTACAGCGCTGTGGTGTACAGAGCTGTGGTGTACAGTGCTGTGGTATGCAGTGCTGTGCTGTACAGCGCTGTAGTGAGCAGTGCTGTGTTGTACAGTGCTATTGTGTACAGTGCTATCGTGTACAGCGCTGTGGTGCAATGAGTTGTGGTGTACAGCGCTGTGGTGTACAGTGTTGTGGTGTACAGTGCAGTGGTGTACAGCGCTGTGGTGTGCAGTGCTGGGATGTGTAGTGCTGTGGTGTACAGTGTTGTGGTGTACAGTGCAGTGGTGTACAGCGCTGTGGTGTGCAGTGCTGGGGTGTGTAGTGCTGTGGTGTACAGTGTTGTGGTGTACAGTGTTGTGGTGTACAGCACTGTGGTGTACAGCGCTGTGGTGTACATAGCTGTGGTGTACAGTGCTGTGGTGTGCAGTGCTGTGGTGTGCAGTGCTGTGGTGTGCAGTGCTGTGGTGTGCAGTGCTGTGGTGTACAGTGCTGTGGTGTGCAGTGCTGTGGTGTGCAGTGCTGTGGTGTGCAGTGCTGTGGTGTGCAGTGCTGTGGTGTACAGTGCTGTGGTGTGCAGTGCTGTGGTGTGCAGTGCTGTGGTGTACAGTGCTGTGGTGTACAGTGCTGTGGTGTACAGTGCTGTGATGTGCAGTGCTGTGGTGTACAGTGCTGTGGTGTACAGTGCTGTGGTGTACAGTGCTGAGGTGTGCAGTGCTGTGGTGTACAGTGCTGTGGTGTGCAGTGCTGTGGTGTACAGTGCTGTGGTATTGGCTTCCGTTCAACGTAGTCTAACCCAATCGTCTTTATGCGTCGGGTTCCCAACGAACATGGCGGCACGTCGATGTCTTGGCGATTGTGTGTTTTATAGTCAATCTATACTCGAGACTCTAGGACAACCTCCACATGATGCACCATGGACATGCAAGTACTGGACAGATCAGCATCCGAGAGCGTGACGATTGTCAGTATAACACTGAATAAGATACATTAGGCAAATTGCAATTTCGTTCTGTCACCACAATCCGCCGCTCTTGCGAGACGATGCGCATTTCTCTACCAGCATGTTACGTCATCAGTAGTTCACACTAATTGCTATTTTTACATTCCGTTGATGAAGATATTTGAGTGGGACCGAGACGCAGTTCGCTACATGCACGACAGGTCCTTGTTCTGCGACACGAGACTCGTGCACGTCGAATGTTTCCTCAGCATCAGCAACTTGGCTGCGTTTGAGCTTCCGCGACGCAGAAACACTCGCGAGATGGCGCTGCGGTAGTAAGATCCGGTGAGACAATACAGGAAGAAGTTAATACCGTAATTGACGTTAAAGATTGTCCGTGTCACGTACAGTCTGTTGCTTATGCGCATGGCATCGACGGGGCTCTGCAAACAAAGACCGACCATTTTTTTTCTATATATAATGTTAAACACAGATCTTCTCCTAAGGCAAGTTATATACACAACGATGAATAATAACATATTAAACGGAAACAAAAGTCGTGGTTTGGGACCTACAAGAGTTATTAAGACATAACCATTTCCAATTACAATTAAGAATATCATGTCATTAGTTTACTAGGAAATCCTTGTTGAACACACATCATCTTGATTTCATGGACCACGATTTTCTTCCTTGGTGAAATTTCGTAACTTCGTCATGTGATCGGCGAGAGGATGGAAGTCACGCCCATGATCAGCATTGACCCACACAGTGTTTACCATTTTGGATATCCACTATCTTGATCCTTACCAAATCTAACGACTAAAGTAAATTCTTTCGATGATTTTTTAAAAAAATATGCATTTTTTTTATAAAATCGACTGTGAATGTTACATAAACTATTCACATACTATATATTTGGACACCATCGAACCGGATTTACGATAAGTTAAATCAGTTTAGGAAGCAGTTTGAAACTAGTCCTTTTGTTGACAAAACAACACGTTTGTTTGATATTTTGCGTCGGTTCTGCGTAAGTGAGCCTAACTTAAAGCTAGCTTCTCTTAAAGCGAAAAAGAGTAATTGTTTTCGGCATATGCACATATTAGAGTTACTCAAACATAACCACAATAAAGAATATCACGCTAGTGGTTTACTTGGAAAACCTTATAGAACATCTTTATTTCATGGGCTGCACCTACTACCTATACTGGTAGATAATATTACGTGTGCGCTCCTATCATCTCCGTTGATCGCTACCTCTGCTTTCCGTATCGCTTTTTTCTCGTTTCGTCTTCTCTTTTTCGTATTGAAGAAGCCATCTTGGAAAGACAGTGAAAGTCTCCACATGCCGTTGGATGTATTAGAACTGTGTTATCATTATTTAAGGAAATTTCTTAAACGCGTCTTGGCGCAATAACATGACCAACGAAGAACTGTGCAATTCTCTCCCACGGATCACCACCATCGTGAGACAACGGCATCTTCGTCTGGCACGTCACGTGATGCGCTGTAGCGAAGTAGTCAACAAAGTACTGCTCTGGAAGCCCGATGGCCCTCGGCGAAGAGGTCGACCAAAAACAACTCTTCAAGACTTCACATAGAAAGACACGCCAGTCAGTGGGACATCACATAGAGAAACACTACACTCAGTGGGACATCACATAGAAAGACACGCCACTCAGTGGGACATCACATAGAGAGACACGCCACTCAGTGGGACATCACATAGAAAGACACGACACTCAGTGGGACATCACATAGAAAGACACGCCACTCAGTGGGACATCACATAGAGAGACACGACACTCAGTGGGACATCACATAGAGAGACACGCCACTCAGTGGGACATCACATAGAAAGACACGCCACTCAGTGGGACATCACATAGAGAGACACGCCACTCAGTGTGACATCACATAGAAAGACAGGACACTCAGTGGGACAAACGTAGCAACTGCAATAATGAACCGAACGATTGGAAGGAAGTCATCATATCACGACGACAAGTGGACGACACAAGAAAGTAAAGAACGTTACCTGTGGATTGACACTCTGCACGAACTGCTCGCACCAGACAACGAAGTACGGGATGTTGAGACATACGAAGCACGTGGACACGGCCAGCAGCGTGAGTGTGAACTCCAGCCTCAGTCGACTCTCCTGCTGCACGAACCTTACGTGGCCGCTCACCTTGTCACGCGTCATCAACTTGTGAGTGATGAGGCAGTTGAAGACTGTGATGGCGCCGAGCGGGACGGCGGTGATGGCCAGGCCGTAGACGAGCTCTAGCAGGAAGACGATGCCGCCGAGGTGAGGGTCTCGGGTGCACACCTGCAGTTGAATGAAACGATGGTTATGGCATGAAGCATTTACGAATGCAAAATACAAGCAAAACATTTCATGCGAGGACACCGTTAAAAACTGGACCACCAGGTGGGGCAACTGGACCACTAGGTGGGGCAACTGGACCAACAGGTGGGGCAACTGGACCACCAGGTGGGGCAACTGGACCAACAGGTGGGGCAACTGGACCAACAGGTGGGGCAACTGGACCACCAGGTGGGGCAACTGGACCACCAGGTGGGGCAACTGGACCAACAGGTGGGGCAACTGGAACACCAGGTGGGGCAACTGGACCACCAGGTAGGGCAACTGGACCACCAGGTGGGACAACTGGACCAACAGGTGGGGCAACTGGAACACAAGGTGGGGCAACTGGACCACCAGGTAGGGCAACTGGACCACCAGGTGGGGCAACTGGACCACCAGGTGGGGCAACTGGACCAACAGGTGGGGCAACTGGACCAACAGGTGGGGCAACTGGACCAACAGGTGGGGCAACTGGAACACCAGGTGGGGCAACTGGACACCCTAAAAATGTATATAAAACACATGCATTATCTACATTTTTAGGGTGTCCAGTTGTAATATAGCATGTAATTTATTCAAACAGTGAATATATGTGCAACGATGTTACTGCTATATAAGTATAAATATACCACGCAGAAACAGTCATTATGCAAAATATGTAAAATGGAATTGTTTAATACCATCAGGTAATGTAAAAATGCACAGTGTAATATAAACAACGTACACGAGTATTTTACATAATTGTATTGTTACGCAGTATATGATACAACATTTTGCGACACACAAATTGAATAGGTATTACATAAAACATTTTTATTGAATAAATGTCATTGAATAATAGAACAAATATATAAATAATATTACTAATAATGGTGATGATCATGGTGATCATGATCATGCTCATTAACATTATTATCAGCATTATCAGCATTATCATTCACATAATAATAATAATAATTAATGATGATGATAATGATATTGATGATGAGAATGTTGATGGTGATAATAATAATACTAATTATTATAACGATAATAATAATGACATTGATAACTCATAACAATAATAATAGCATCAATAATAACCTTGGCCGGAGTGGACGTGTCGACGCCGACGTCGCTGTTGTAGCGGCCGGGGAAGCGGAGAGTCGGCGTCGAGACGTCGTGCAGTCCGCTGATGAGCGGCTTGTAGAGACTGGTGAGTGTGGCCGTCGCTACCACGGCGATGATGGCGCGGCGAGCGAAAGTTCTCGTGCAGATGGCCCGGCGCTGGAGCGGGCGACACACGGCGATGTAGCGCTCGAGCGTGAAGGCGACGACCAGCCACACGGACACGAAGCGGAACGTGTACGCGGCGTACAGGAAGGTGCGACACACGCCCGGCGTGTTGATCCAGGCCAGCCGGCGGTGCGCGGGCGGCCAGCGAGGAAGACCATTGTTTAACCAGTCCAGCCACACGTAGCTGACCAGCACGATGGAGTCGGACAATGACATAGCGGCCAGGTAGAGACTGGCCGACAGCTTACAGACGGAGGGCGAGAGGAAGACGCACAGGGAGACGAGGTTGCCTACGAGACCGATGACGATGATGACAGGGGTGACGAAGGCGTAGAAGTCCTTGCCGCCCTCAGACGGGTACACGGCCGAGTCGATGTAGAGCGGGGGTGGTGGGGTGGCCGATGAACCGTTGGTGCACAGCCAGCCGCTCCAGGCCGAGTCGTTGGACGAGAAGTAGGACATGAGAAGGCGGATGAGATGCTCGTTCTTACAGTCGGCCGCCATCTGTGCACAACAATACATCTGGTGTTGAACATGTCCGTCACATTGTGAGAATACAGTACTATTGTTTTCTTCTCAACTCATTTATTAAATTGTATTCACTTTCAACTTTTCAGCAGCCATCGGTTCCCGAAGAAGGCAAAAGACGGCTGTTTAAATGTTGTAGTGGATCAACTTTAATAGTTGTGTTCAAAATAATAATAATAATAATAATAATAATAATAATAATAATAATAATATATATATATATATATATATATATATATATATATATATATATATATATATATATATATATATATATATATATATATATATATATATATGTATAACAGTAATACATATATGGCGAATGATACGTTAGCTGTCTTTGTCAAGTTCCACTTCCGAAACATTGACAACGTCTGTAAGATTCTAGTCCAGGCATGGGTAACACATAGCTAAACTCTGAATACGTCCTAGTGTCAGATTTGCTACTCATTGGCCGTCACTGACCGTCTACGGGGTGTGCAGAACGGAGCTGTTCGCCTTATTGCAAGTATACGCAAGAGTAAACACAGCATGTAAGTTGCTCGATGGATCGGCACAGACTTACCAGAGCTACAGGATCAACACAGACATACCAGAGCTACAGGATCGACACAGACATACCAGAGCTACAGGATCGACACAGACATACCAGAGCTACAGGATCAACACAGACATACCAGAGCTACAGGATCGACACAGACATACCAGAGCTACAGGATCAACACAGACATACCAGAGCTACAGGATCGACACAGACATACCAGAGCTACAGGATCAACACAGACATACCAGAGCTACTGAATCAACACAGACATACCAGAGCTACAGGATCGGCCCAGACATACCAGAGCTACAGGATCGACACAGACATACCAGAGCTACAGGATCGACACAGACATACCAGAGCTACAGGATCGACACAGACATACCAGAGCTACAGGATCAACACAGACATACCAGAGCTACAGGATCGACACAGACATACCAGAGCTACAGAATCAACACAGACATACCAGAGCTACAGAATCGACACAGACATACCAGAGCTACAGAATCAACACAGACATACCAGAGCTACAGAATCAACACAGACATACCAGAGCTACAGGATCGACACAGACATACCAGAGCTACAGGATCGACACAGACATACCAGAGCTACAGGATCGACACAGACATACCAGAGCGACAGGACTGACACGGCACACCAAAGCGACAGGAGCAGAAACACCTGCCAACTCTTTATATGAGATCAACGGAGAAGTCACTTCTCATTGAACCTGTGCTACCGACTGTCACTTATGGTGCATGCCGTATTAGTCGACACGCGGCCTTTCCGTAGAACGACCTGTGCTGCCGACAGGTAGCCTTGTGGGTGGGTAGCCTTGTGAGTGGGTTTCCTTGTGAGTGAGTAGCTTTGTGAGTGAGTAGTCTTGTGAGTGAGTAACTGTGTGAATGAGTAGCATTGTGAGTGAGTAGCCTTGTGAGTGACCAAATGTGTGAACGAGTAGCATTGTGAGTGAGTAACATTTTGAGTAAATAGCCTTGTGAGTGAGTAGCCTTATGATTGAGTAACTGTGTGAATGAGTAGCATTGTAAGTGAGTAGCCTTTTGAGTGAATATACTTGTGTGTAAGTAGCCCTGTGAATGAGTAGCCTTGTGAGTGGGTGGCCGTATAAGTGAGTAACTTTGTGAGTGAGTAGCCTTGTGAATGAGTAACTGTGTGAATGAGTAGCATTGTGAGTGAGCAGCCTTGTGAGGATATAGCCGTGTGAGCGTGCAGCCTTGTGAGTGAGTAGCCTTTTTAGTGAGTAGCCTTGTGAGTTAGTAACATTTTTATTGGGTAGCCTTATGAGTGAGTAATTATGTGAGTCAGTAATCTCGTGAGTGAGTAACTGTGTGAATGAGTAGCATTGTGAGTGAGTAGCCGTGTGAGTGTGTAGCCTTGTGAGTGAGTAGCCTTTTTAGTGAGTAGCCTTGTGAGTGAGTAGCCTTTTTAGTGAGTAGCCTTGTGAGTGAGTAGCCTTGTGAGTGGGTAGCCTTATGAGTGGTTAGCCTTGTGAGTGAGTAACCGTGTGAATGAGTAGCCTTGTGAGTAGGTAGCCTAGTGATAGGGTAGCCTTATGAGTGAGTAGCTTTGTGAGTGTGTAACCTTACAGTGAGTAATTGTGCGAATTAGTTGTAATGTGTGTGAATAGCCTTGTGAGTGAGTAGCCTTGTGAATGAGTAGCCTTTTGAGTGAGCAGATTTGTTAGTGAGTAGCTTTGTGAGTGTGTAGCCTTGTGAGTGAGTAACCGTGTGAATGAATGAGTAGCCTTGTGAGTGAGTAGCCTTGTGAATGAATAGCCGTTTTAGTGAGTAGCCTTGTTAGTGAGTAGCCTTGTGAGTGAGTAACCGTGTGAATGCCTGGCATTATGAGTGCGTAGCCTTGTGAGTGAGTAGCTTTTTAGTGAGTAACCTTGTGAGTGTGTAGCCTTGTGAGTGATTAGCCGTGTGAATGATTACCCGTGTTAGTGAGTACCCTTGTGAGTTAGTAGGACCACTTTTGTCGATTTTTTTTATCAGATCCGATACTTACAGCTAAAATGAACAAACGAGTTGGCATGCCGTATTGGATACTGGATGTGTTTTGAGTATAAGATGAGCTTTGAACACTAAATGTGTTTTCATACAGTAAGTGTTTCGGATAATAGATATGTTTTGGACACTACATGTGTTTTGAACACAAGATGTGGCTTGGATACTAGGTGTGTTTTGGATACTATATGCGTTTTGGTGAACTATTCTAAAACGCGAGAACGGTGTCTATGGTGTCTAACCTGATACATTCCCTCCAATGGTGTCTATGGTGTCTAACCTAATACATTCCCTCCAATGGTGTCTATGGTGTCTAACGTAATGCATTCCCTCCAATGGTGTCTATGGTGTCTAACCTAATGCATTCCCTCCAATGGTGTCTATGGTGTCTAACCTAATACATTCCCTCCAATGGTGTCTATGGTGTCTAACCTAATGCATTCCCTCCAATGGTGTCTATGGTGTCTAACCTAATACATTCCCTCCAATGGTGTATATGGTGTCTAACCTAATGCATTCCCTCCAATGGTGTCTATGGTGTCTAACCTAATACATTCCCTCCAATGTTGTCTATGGTGTCTAACCTAATCCTTTCCATCCAATGGTGTCTATGGTGTCTAACCTAATACATTCCCTCCAATGGTGTCTATGGTGTCTAACTTAATGCATTCCCTCCAATGGTGTTTATGGTGTCTAACTTAATGCATTCCCTCCAATGGTGTTTATGGTGTCTAGTCTAATACATTCCCTCCAACGGTGTCTATGGTGTCTAGTCTAATACATTCCCTTCAATGGTGTTTGTTGTGCCTAAACTAATACATTCCCTCCAATGGTGTCTATGGTGCCTAACCTAATACATTCCCTCCAATGGTGTCTAACCTAATACATTCCCTCCAACGGTGTCTATGGTTTCTAACCTAATACATTCCCTCCAATGGTTTCTATGGTGTCTAACCTAATGCATTCCTCCAATGGTGTCTATTGTGTCTAACTTAATACATTCCCTCCAATGGTTTCTATGGTGTCTAACCTAGTACATTCCCTCCAATGGTTTCTATGGTGTCTAACCCAATACATTCCCTCCAATGGTGTCTATGGTGTCTAAACTAATGCATTCCCTCCAATGGTGTATATGGTGTATAACCTAATACATTCCCTCCAATGGTGTGTATGGTGTCTAACCTAATACATTCCCTCCAATGGTGTTTATGGTGTCTAGTCTAATACATTCCCTCCAGTGGTGTCTAACCTAATACATTCCCTCCAATGGTGTCTAACCTAATACATTCCCTCCAATGGTGTCTAGTCTAATACAATCCCTCCAATGGTGTCTAACCTAATACATTACCTCCAATGGTTTCTAACCTAATACATTCCCTCCAATTGTGTCTAACTTAATACATTCCCTCCAATGGTGTCTATGGTGTCTAACCTAATACATTCCCTCCAATGGTGTCTATGGTGTCTAACCTAATACATTCCCTATAAATGGTGTCTATGGTGCCTAACCTAATACATTCCCTCCAATGGTGTCTATGGTGTCTAGTCTAATACCTTCCCTCCAATGGTGTCTGTTGTGCCTAACCTAATACATTCCCTCCAATGGTGTCTATGGTGCCTAACCTAATACATTCCCTCCAACGGTGTCTATGGTGTCTAGTCTAATACATTCCCTCCAATGGTGTCTGTTGTGCCTCACCTAATACATTCCCTCCAATGGTGTCTATGGTGTCTAACCTAATACATTCCCTCCAATGGTGTCTGTGGTGTCTAGTCTAATACATTCCCTCCAGTGGTGTCTAACCTAATACATTCCCTCCAATGGTTTCTATGCTTTCTAACCTAATACATTCCCTCCAACAGTGTCTATGGTTTCTAACCTAATACATTCCCTCCAATGGTTTCTATGGTGTCTAACCTAATGCATTCCTCCAATGGTGTCTATGGTGTCTAAACTAATGCATTCCCTCCAATGGTGTATATGATGTCTAACCTAATACATTCCCTCCAATGGTGTCTATGGTGTCTAACCTAATACATTCCCTCCAACGGTGTTTATGGTGTCTAACCTAATACATTCCCTCCAATGGTGTCTAACCTAATACATTCCCTCCAATGGTGTCTAACCTAATACATTCCCTCCAATGGTGTCTAACCTAATACATTCCCTCCAATTGTGTCTAACTTAATACATTCCCTCCAATGGTGTCTATGGTGTCTAACCTAATACATTCCCTCCAACGGTGTCTATGGTGTCTAGCCTAATACATTCCCTTCAACGGTGTCTATGGTGTCTAGCCTAATACATTCTCTCCAACGGTGTCTATGGTGTCTAACCTAGTACATTCCCTCCAATTGTGTCTAACTTAATACATTCCCTCCAATGGTGTCTATGGTGTCTAACCTAATACATTCCCTCCAACGGTGTCTATGGTGTCTAGCCTAATACATTCCCTTCAACGGTGTCTATGGTATCTAGCCTAATACATTCTCTCCAACGGTGTCTATGGTGTCTAACCTAATACATTCCCTCCAATTGTGTCTAACTTAATACATTCCCTCCAATGGTGTCTATGGTGTCTAGCCTAATACATTCCCTCCAACGGTGTCTATGGTGTCTAGCCTAATACATTCCCTCCAACGGTGTCTATGGTGTCTAGCCTAATACATTCCATCCAACGGTGTCTATGGTGTCTAACCTAATACATTCCCTCCAATTGTGTCTAACTTAATACATTCCCTCCAATGGTGTCTATGGTGTCTAGCCTAATACATTCCCTCCAACGGTGTCTATGGTGTCTAGCCTAATACATTCCCTCCAATGCTTATGCTGTTCATGGCTTCAGTCTATTGCCACAGTTCACCCGTCTGTATAAATGAATACCTGTCTATTGACCGACGTGGATATGTGAACGAATAGTCTTCGCACAGTAATGGCAGCGTAGCTGAATGCTTTCCAGAGAAGTTGAATTGGCGTTGGATTGAACAGGTCAGTATTGGGGTTAATTGTAAAATGCATTGAATATTCCAGAGGACTGGATATCGAGCTATGTAAGAATGCACGTTTAGTTTTCAATATAAAACATCACCTGCGATTAAAACATACAATATCGCACTCCACGGGTCGTTACATTCAGTGCTGTACACCATACATTCTGTTCGTCCTGGCTGTCAGTGCTGTACAGCATACATACTGTTCATCCTGGCTGTCAGTGCTGTACAGCATACATACTGTTCATCCTGGCTGTCAGCCCTGTACAGCATACATGCTGTTCATCCAGGCTCTCAGCCCTGTACAGCATACATACTGTTCATCCTGGGTGTCAGTGCTGTACTGCATACATACTGTTCATCCTGGCTGTCAGTGCTGTACAGCATACACACTGTTCACCAAGGCTGTCAGTGCTGCACAGCATACATACTGTTCATCCTGGCTGTCAGTGCTGTACAGCATACACACTGTTCATCCTGGCTGTCAGTGCTGTACAGCATACATACTGTTCACCCAGGCTGTCAGTGCTGCACAGCATACATACTGTTCATCCTGGCTGTCAGTGCTGTACAGCATACATACTGTTCATCCTGGCTGTCAGTGCTGTACATCATACACACTGCTCATCCTGGCTGTTAGTGTTGTACTGCATATATACTGTTCATCCTGGCTGTCAGTGCTGTACTGCATACATACTGTTCATCCTGGCTGTCAGTGCTGTACAGCATACACACTGTTCACCAAGGCTGTCAGCGCTCTACAGCATACATACTGTTCATCCTGGCTGTCAGCCCTGTACAGCATATATACTGTTCATCCTGGCTGTCAGTGCTGTACAGCATACACACTGTTCACCAAGGCTGTCAGTGCTGTACAGCATACATACTGTTCATCAAGGCTGTCAGCCCTGTACAGCATATATACTGTTCATCCTGGCTGTCAGTGCTATACTGCATACATACTGTTCATCCAGGCTGTCAGTGCTGTACAGTATACATACTGTTCATCCAGGCTGTCAGTGCTGTACAGCATACATACTGTTCACCCAGGCTGTCAGTGCTGTACAGCATACATACTGTTCATCCAGGCTGTCAGTGCTGTACAGTATACATACTGTTCATCCAGGCTGTCAGTGCTGTACTGCATACATACTGTTCACCCAGGCTGTCAGTGCTGTACAGCATACATACTGTTCACCCAGGTTGTCAGTACTGTACTGCATACACACTGTTCATCCTGTCTGTCAGTACTGTACTGCATACATAATGTTCATCCAGGCTGTCAGTGCTGTACAGTATACATACTGTTCATCCAGGCTGTCAGTGCTGTACTGCATACATACTGTTCACCCAGGCTGTCAGTGCTGTACAGCATACATACTGTTCACCCAGGTTGTCAGTGCTGTACTGCATACATACTATTCATCCTGGCTGTCAGTATTGTACTGCATACATACTGTTCACCCAGGCTGTCAGTGCTGTACAGTATACATACTGTTCATCCAGGCTGTCAGTGTTGTACTGCATACATAATGTTTATCCTGGCTGTCAGTGCTGTACATCATACATACTGTTCATCCTGGATGTCAGAGCTGTACAGCATACGTACTGTTCATCCTGGATGTCAGTACTGTACTGGATACATACTGTTCATCGAGGCTGTCAGTGCTGTACAGCATACAAACTGTTCACACAGGTTATCAGTGCTGTATTGCATACATACTGTTCATCCAGGCTATCAGTGCTATACTGCATACATACTGTTCATCGAGGCTGTCAATGCTGCACTGCATACATACTGTTCATCCAGGCTATCAATGCTGTACTGCATACGTACTGTTCATCCAGGCTGTCAATTGCTGTACTGCATACATACTGTTCATTGAGGCTGTCAGTGCTGTACTGCATATATACTGTTAACACATGCTTTCTGTGCTGTACTGCATACATACTGTTCACACAGGCTATCAATGCTGTACTGCATACATATTGTACGTCCAGGCTGTCAATGCTGTACTGCATACATACTGTTCATCCAGGCTGTCAATGCTGTACTGCATACGTACTGTTCATCCAGGCTGTCAGTGCTGTACTGCATACATACTGTTCATCGAGGCTGTCAGTGCTGTACTGCATATATACTGTTAACACATGTTGTCTGTGCTGTACTGCATACATACTGTTCACACAGGCTATCAATGCTGTACTGCATACATATTGTACGTCCAGGCTGTCAATGCTGTACTGCATGCATTCTGTTTATCCTGGCTGTCAGTGCTGTATTGCATGCATACTCTTCATCAGTTTGTCAGTGCTGTTCAGTATACAAGCAAGTCCTCGGCGTTAGATGTGTCAGTTCAACGTAAGATACATTCACCATAGTTCACATTATCATTGCAAGACAGGCCTTCATGAATTGTACTTCATGACCTTCACCGCACGGCGTATACGGCTCACCAAGATGTACCCGTGATTAATCTGTTCAGAGTATGGCACGCAGTAGAGAAATATGATGTTGCGCGTTAAATCATGTTCTGATAAACGGATCGTCGGCATTCGTGAGAAGGACACCTCAGCATATATTCCGCAGATTCAGGTCACAGTTACTCGCCGTATTCGCAGAAACCTGACAGGTGCGTCATTCCAATTTTTTTTACGTCATTCTTATTTCTGATTTGTCATTCCAATCTTTATTAAATAATTCGTCATTCATATGCATTATATATATATATATATATATATATATATATATATATATATATATATATATATATATATATATATATATATATATATATATATATATATATATATATATATATATATATATATATATATATATATATATATATATATATATATATATATATATATATATATATATATATATATATATATATATATATATATATATATATATATATATATATATATATATATATATATATATATATATATATAAATAATATATAAATACATTTGAAAAGTCAAGCCTGCATAGTATCCACTACGACATGCTAGCTAGTTTGTGCAAACTGTTTTATGTAGTTTTTATGAAATCATCAGACAAATTATTAAATTATTTGATATTTGGTGAAACATTAGTTGGAATAAAAATGAAAACCCCGCAAACTTCGCGCTTGGGTGATCATAGACCTTGACGTGTTTTTCACCGTTTATGTTTTGACTCTCGTGACCGATATGACTGATGTGACCGACGTGACCGATGTGACCGACGTGACTGATGTGACCGACGTGACCGATGTCACCGACGTGACCGACGTGACCGTTGTGACCAATATGACCGACGTGACCGACGTGACCGAGGTGACCGATGTGACCGATGTGACTGACGTGACCGACGTGATCGACGTGACCGACGTGACCGATGTGACCGACGTGACCGATGTCACTGACGCGACCGATGTCACCGACGTGACCGATGTCACCGACGTGACAGATGTCACCGATATGACCGACGTGACCGACCAATTCAATGGTTCGGCTCTGTGTTGACTTTGTAAGTTACCAGATCTAACAACTAAAGTCAATTCTTTAGACGATTTGAATTTATTTTATATTAAATTGACTACGGATGTTGCTTAAATTAACATCAACCATCCGCGTTGGGCTAAATCAATTGAGGGTGGAATTTTATTAAAAAAAACACACAAATGCTTTTGGATAACAAAGAATACCCGCTTTGCATAAGAATATCGACTAATTGATTGGTTCAAAACCGTGCATTGTTACACAACATTGTTACACAACAATGCCGCTATTTATGTCAGCAGTAAAACGTTGCAATATGAGAGGGTTGAAAGACGTTTGACGGCAGAAGCCTCACACGTTGGAATATGTGAAACTTGTTATTCCTGACACTGTCATCGTGTCATGAATGCGACATTCGTTGGCCTTAGTGGTATATGTAATTACATTCATTCGTCATTCTCCAAACCAATTTTCCAATTTTCCGAGGCTCACTTCTGCCTGTCCATCACCTGCATCTTTGATTGGGCAGCTATTTATGATGTCAAAGCTTATGTTACGCTGTCTATCATGTTATGATTAAATTCTGGGAAGATCGTGAGCGTATCCTTTATCTGATTTACTAGGTAATTCGCATTGTATATAATATATATATATATATATATATATATATATATATATATATATATATATATATATATATATATATATATATATATACAAATATATGTGTGTGTGCGTGCGTGCGTGCGTGCGTGCGTGCGTGTGTGTGTCAAGAATTTAATGCTTGATCAATCATTTACTGAAGTGAAAATGGTGACGCAGAATCCACTAATCCCCCAAAATCCATTGTATTGAGTCTTACAAGATCTAACGACTAAAGTCAATGTTCTTTCTATGATTAGAACACAAATACGCGTTTTTTTATTAAACCGACTGCGGATATTACTTACACTATTAACACACTACATATTACTTACACTATTCAGACACTACATATTACTTACACTATTAACACACTACATATTACTTACACTATTCACACACGACATATTACTTACACTATTAACACACGACATATTACTTACACTATTCACACACTACATATTACTTACACTATTCACACACTACATATTACTTACACTATTCAGACACTACATATTAATAATAATAATAATAATGTTTATTGTCTCAAATAACATAAATTCATATACATACAATCAATCAGCCGATCAACTACTAAACACATTTAAGACAATGGAAAAGAAGCAAATTGCTTATGTTTCCTTTTTCAATTATAAATTAAATATATTATGCGCCACGATGTCTAGATAAAAAATGTTGTTCACAAGTGATTCCTAATACAAGTATACCACATTTGTATAATCAATAACTTGTTTGTTATAAGATATGATAAGAAAGGTTACCACAAATAAGTCATTCACATATAATAATACATAGGACTATTATACTAAATTATACTGGTATATCACAATTGACTAAAGTAGTCTTGTTCGTAGGTTCCCCATATGTAGTGTTTCACTGTCTTTTTAAAAATATAAGTAGACGTACAATCATCCAAGTGGTTCTTTTTAACAATAGTATTCCATAATTTGGGACCAACATATGCCAGTGTATTTTGTCTAGTGTTGGTTTTACAGTATGGTATTTTATAAACTGTTTCTTGTCTCATGTTATAACTGTGTAAAGTAGTATGATGTGTAAGCATGTCATTAAATATATTTGGTAACATACCCCTATTATGTTTATACATTAGCACGCAGCTTATATATTTGTTTAGTTGATAAATGTTCATAATTTGATATGTCTTGAATAAAAACTGTGTGTGGTTTCTAAATCCAACATGACTAATTATTCGTATTATTCTTTTCTGCAATATATAAATTTTAGATAAATATATTGTTGGGGCTCTTCCCCATACTACATTACAATAAGTAATATATGGGTAAATAAATGTATAATATAGGTTAACCAATGTCTTCTTGTTCAGTTTGCTCTTTACCTTTTTGATAATGCCTATGCTCTTAGAAATTTTATTACATATGTACTTTATATGGTTACTCCAGTTGATTTTATTATCTATTATCACTCCCAAAAATTGCATATGATTAACAGTGTCTATTCCTATTCCATCTATGTATATGTCATTACATCTGTTTCTTATACTGGGAGTACTGCTAAAGGTCATTGTACATGTTTTTTTATATTCAGTGAGAGTTTATTAGTTTTGAGCCAAAGTGATAGCTTTTTTATTTCAATATTTAAATCTTTTTCCATTTTTTGCAAATCTTTCCCTTGGATAAAGATGTTAGTATCATTTGCATACTTGATGGGAAAGGTGATCTGAGAAACAGCACCTAAATCATTTATATATATAAGGAATAGTAAGGGTCCTAATATTGACCCTTGTGGTACTCCACATGTTATATTTTTAAGAACAGAATTGATTCCATTAAATTTTACTGTTTGTTGTCTTCCATACAAATAACTTTGAAACCACTGGAGCGCTATTCCTCTGATTCCATAATGATCAAGTTTTCTTAATAGGATATCATGGTTAACAGTATCAAATGCTTTAGCAAAATCTAAAAATAGTCCAATTACATGTTCTTTTTTGTCCATTGCACTGGTTATTTTGTCAATTAATATTGTTAGAGCCATATACATTGAATATCCTTTTTTAAATCCAAACTGGGAGTTTGACAAAACATTGTGTTTAACTATATATTTATTTAATCTATTATATATTAATCTTTCAACAATCTTTGAAAATACTGGTAATATAGAAATAGGTTTTTAATTAGTGTAGCATCACCTTTCTTAAAAATGGGCACTACATTAGCTATTTTTAGTTCATCTGGTACATATCCTTTATCAAATGATAAATTTATAATGTGGCATAATGGCCCAATCATACCAGAGTAAGTCTGTTTGATAATATTTGGTTTTATGCCATCCCAGCCGGAACTACAATTTTTCAATTTCTCTATAATTATCCTTATCTCATCTGTGGTTGCAGGTGCTAAAAACATAGCGTTTTTATAAATTCCATCAAGATAATCGTTAGGCTTTTCTGTGACGAATGGTATTTCATTAGCTAATTCTGATCCAACGGTCATGAAATACTCATTAAATTTATCAGCTATTAATTGCTTGTTTTGTTTTAAGTTACCATTGATTAAGAACTCTTGGCTACATGAAAATGCTGTCCTCTTGCTTATGATTTCCGTTATCACATGCCAAGCTTTTTTCAAGTTGCTCTTGTGCTTATCAAACTCCTTCTGATAGTGATAGTTTTCTGCTATATTAATAAGTTGCCTTAATTTGTTTTTGTATCTTTTATAATTAATTTCATTGAACACTGTTGGTTTTCTCAAGAAAAACATATATAGTTTGTGTATTGTTTTTATAGAATTCCTAAACCCTTTGGTGATCCATACTCTATGTTTCCCTTTTCTTACCTTTTTTTTAGCTAGGGGGAATGATTTATCATATGCCAGTGAAATTTTCTTTAAAAATGAAGTGTAACTTTTTTGGGGATCTTCAGATGCATAAACATCATTCCAACATATTGTATCTATCATACTTTTGAATGAGGCAATCGTTTGATCATTATATATTCAGGTCTCTATCGTTACATCATCTTTTATATCATTATTCAGCTTAGTTAGTAGAAATATTGGTAAGTGATAAGAAATGTCTGTATATAATATTCCATGCAGTTGATTATATTCACCAAGTATATCATTACTGTATATATTGTCTATTAATGTGGCTGTAGTTGGTGTTATTCTAGTGGGCTTAGTAATTTGAGGTATTAGTGAGTTTGAAAACATTGTATCTACATAGTCATGAGTTTCCATATGGTGATCATAGTTTAGTAAATTGATGTTAAAATCACCCATGATATAACACTGTTTATTTTAAATTTTTAGTGAATGTATAATTTTAACAATTTGTTCTGTAAAAGCATTAATATTTGTATTTGGTGGTCTGTAAACTACACCAACCAATATTTTCTTTTTCTGTTTCTTGAACTGAGACTTGACTTCAACAAAAAGACATTCTATGTGTTCAGTCATAATATTAATTTCTGGTCTTTCTACGTAATCATATGATCTGTGTATATACACAGATACTTCTCCTCCTTTTCTGGAAGGTCTCATAAGATGAATACTTCTGTATTCTGGTAATTCGTAAATATCTGAGGTTTCGTTGTTTAACCATGTTTCACTTAACGCAATTATCGAAAATTGTAGATCTATCAATGTTAAGTAGTTGCTCAGCTTGTCAATATTTTTCGGTGTACTTCTAATATTCAGATACATTAAGGAAAGTCCTCTAGTATAGTTGTCATTGCATTTTATGATTTCATTGATATCATTCTCAAGGTAGTATTTGGTAGTAAGTGCAGTATTGCTTGTTGCAAGGAGATTGCAATCAGGATCTAAATCTCCCATGTTAAGGTTACTGTTTTCATAGTCAAACTCATCATCTGGAGATGATGCAATTCTAGTTAAGTGACTCGTTTCAGTTATTATTAACTATATATATATTTATACTCCTGTGGTAAACGTAATAATTTTCAAACATATTAACAGCATACATTGTTGTGTGGCTACTCGCATATAGTACTAATATTAATTCATTAGTAAGATTAAAAATGATGATTAAAAAAAATATAATAATAACATAATTGGATAGGGTACAAGTCAATGGGTCTGGCAGAAGCAGATGATTTCTAGCCTATTCAATGCATAGCATCATATAATTTACACTGTTTACACACTAGATATTACTTACACTATTCACACGCTACATATTATTTACACTATTCACACACTACACATTAGGACATCGATGAAACTGATTTGTTACTGGCTCGGTGCATACAAAAGATGCTTCGCTTAGCAAACATCTCGGTGCATAAAAAATATGCTTCGTTTAGCAACCACTTCGGTGCATACAAAATATGCTTCGTTTAGCAACCACCTCGGTGCATGCAAAAGATGCTTCCTTTAGTAACCACCTCTGTGCATACAAAAGATACTTGTTTAGTAAACACTTTGGTGTATACAAAATATACTTCGTTTAGCAAACATCTAGGTGCATACAAAAGATGCTTCGTTTAACAATCACCTCGGTGCATACAAAAGATGCTTCGTTTAATAAACACTTTGGTGCATACAAAAGATGCTTCGTTTAGCAATCACCTCGGGGCATACAAAAGATGCTTCGTTTAGTAACCACCTCGGTGCATACAAAAGATGCCTCGTTTAGCAACAACCTCGGTGCATACAAAAGATGCCTCGTTTAGCAGCCACCTTGATGCATACAAAAGATGCCTCGTTTAGCAACAACATTGGTGCATACAAAAGATGCCTCGTTTAGCAACAACCTTGGTGCATACAAAAGATGCCTCGTTTAGCAGCCACCTTGATGCATGCAAAAGATGCCTCGTTTAGCAACAACCTTGATGCATACAAAAGATGCCTCGTTTAGCAGCCACCTTGATGCATACAAAAGATGCCTCGTTTAGCAACAACCTTGGTGCATACAAAAGATGCCTCGTTTAGCAGCCACCTTGATGCATACAAAAGATGCCTCGTTTAGCAGCCACCTCTGTGCATACAAAAGATGCCTCGTTTAGCAACAACCTTGGTGCATACAAAAGATGCCTCGTTTAGCATCCACCTCTGTGCATACAAAAGATGCCTCGTTTAGCAGCCACCTTGGTGCATACATAAGCCCCATCTTGAAGAAAACACTGTCAGATGTTAACGCCTTCGATAATTCAAGAAGTGGTATTAAGAGGTGGGGAAACTTTGGTGGTTTAATAAATAATTTTTTGAGGATTACCATGACCTAGTTCAGCAGAGGTCATTACACGTCATCTTCATCACACAAGAGAAGGACGCAACCATGAAATATAACTGATTTCGTCAATTCAACTGACAAACAATCGGCGGGACACTTTGCACGTGTTCATGTAGATTAAGTACGTGTTCATGTAGATTAAGCACGTGTTCATGTAGATTAAGTACGTGTTCATGTAGATTAAGTACGTGTTCATGTAGATTAAGCACGTGTTCATGTATATTAAGCACGTATTCATGTAGATTAAGCACGTGTTCATGTAGATTAAGCACGTGTTCATGTAGATTAAGCACGTGTTCATGTAGATTAAGCACGTGTTCATGTAGATTAAGTACGTGTCACGGACACGACGAAATGTCCTAACACGTAACATGTTTGTCTGTTCTAAAAACATACAAAAATACACCTCCATAATAAAACGCATTTGCCACAGGCATTTGCGCAGAGTGGCATTTATAATCAAACATGCTTGTTATCACGCCATTTCACTTCCAGTGATAAGCTGTTTAACAATTAGTCGGTATTCATAACTGACCAACATCGATTCGATCCAAGAAGAATGTTTTGTTCAGCTTCTAGACATGGGTTGCGGACGTGAGTTGCATCGCCTTTGTTGCGCACATTATGTGCTACCTGGAACGTCGGTGTCACATACCGACTAGACAGAACGCGTGTTTGATTATAATGCTCTTAAACACTATGTTAATAAATGCATCACTAACATATTGAGAAATTTAATATTGCCTACCCTTGCTAGTTTTTCCACACATTGTGAATAGTATAACTTAGTTCTTAGTTGGAAATCCATAAAATTGGTTGGAAGATTTGAATAATGTTTATGTAACATGTTTCTATCGGGCGTCAATGTATTGTTGCTCGATTTTTCTTCAGTTGAGGTTTGATTGCGACTAAGTGGATGTCGCCAAATGTTGGCAGCGCGCGCGTGTGTTGGCCGTTGAGGCCGTTGAGGCAGCTGTACTGCAAACAGTCGCGGTGGTGATTGGCTCCTGTCTACACGTTGGATCCTGTCTACACGTTGGCTCGTGTCAACACGCTAGCTCCAGTCTACACGTTGGCTCCTGTCTACACGCTGGCTCGTGTCAACCCGCTGGCTCCAGTCTACACGTTGGCTCCTGTCTACACGCTGACTCGTGTCAACACGCTAGCTCCAGTCTACACGTTGCCTACTGTCTACACGCTGGCTCGTGTCAACACGCTAGCTCCAGTCTACACGTTGGCTCCTGTCTACACGCTGGCTCGTGTCAACACGCTAGCTCCAGTCTACACGTTGGCTCCTGTCTACACGCTGACTCGTGTCAACACGCTGGCTCCAGTCTACACGTTGGCTCCTGTCTACACGCTGACTCGTGTCAACACGCTAGTCAAGTCTACACGTTGGCTCCTGTCTACACGCTGGCTCGTGTCAACACGCTAGCTCCAGTCTACACGTCGGCTTCTGTCTACACGCTGGCTCGTGTCAACACGCTGGCTCCAGTCTACACGTTGGCTACTGTCTACACGCTGACTCGTGTCAATACACTGGCTCCAGTCTACACGTTGGCTACTGTCTACACGCTGGCTCGTGTCAATACGCTGGCTCCAGTCTACACGTTGGCTACTGTCGACACGCTGGCTCGCGTCAACGGCTCCAGTCTACACGTTGGCGCCTGTCTATGCGCTGCCTCCTGCCTACACTCTGGCACCTGTCTATACGCTGCCTCCTGTCTACACTCTGGCACCTGTCTATACGTTGGCTCCTGTCTATACGCTGGCTCCTGTCTACACGCTGGCTCCTGTCTACACGCTGGCCGCAGCAGTAGCGACGACAGCGATAGCGTTGTGTCGTTGTGTTACTGACGGTGACAGCGGTGTGTGGTGGTGTTACTGGCAGTGACAGCGGTGTGTGGTGGCTTAGTGACGGTGACAGCGGTGTGTGGTGGCGTTAGTGACGGTGACAGCACGTACGTGACAGCACTGGTCCTCTTTTAATGCTTTCTTCAACTCACTCACAACACAGAAAGGAATCGACGCCATCCAGTCCATTCTGCAGCCATTCTTTCGAAGTACCCTGTCTTGATTTGATTTGATTTGTTTCTGGATTTGTGCTTTTCTCGCGATTGTTCGTTTGCTTCAAATGGTAAAGTGTGCATTTGCGTCTGCGCGAAGATTTGTATTAGCCATTACATTCATGTGTGAGTGAGACTACGTGTTAGTGAGAGTACGTGTTAGTGAGAGTATATGTGTGAGTGAGACTAAGTGTTAGTGAGAGTACGTGTTAGTGAGAGTATATGTGTGAGTGAGACTACGCGTTAGTGAGAGTACGTGTGAGTGAGAGTATATGTGTGAGTGAGACTACGTGTTAGTGAGAGTACGTGTGAGTGAGAGTATATGTGTTAGTGAGACTACGTGTGTGAGTGGGAGTACGTGTGTGAGTGAGAGTGCATGTGTGAATGAGAGTGAGTGTGTGAGTGAGAGTGCGTGTGTGAGTGAGAGTGAGTGTGTGAATGAGAGTACATGTGTGAGTGAGAGTGCATGTGTGAATGAGAGTGCGTGTGTGAGTGAGAGTGCGTGTGTGAGGTTGTGTGTCCACATTCATTCTCCCTGAAACACATATTCTACTTCAAATTTTAAACATATATATTTGATATATAAATATATATATATATATATATATATATATATATATATATATATATATATATATATATATATATATATATATATATATATATATATATACATATATAATGGATATTTTATTAAGAGACGTGTATTAATATGTTTACTGTATTAGCTTTTGTATATTTATATATATATTTATATATATATATATATATATATATATATATATATATATATATATATATATATATATATATATATATATATATATACAAAACACTATTGAGCAATATCAAAAATGAGAAGTAAAAGTAAACCGACATGTCGTACATTTCGCGCATCGCATTTAGCGTCCTCGAACATTGTCGCCGTACCGACTTTCAATGAATAACTTGACGATTACCTCACTATCATTAACTGTCGCGGTTTAACGACATCAGCTCTCATCGTTTTATAGACACACTACCGCCCAACTGTTACTTTCTCTGGCACATTCCTGCTTCCTGTAACTGATCAAGTCCCGCGTGTTCTACCCGACAGACAACCTCACAAGTCTTCGAGTGTTAGAATGTAGTGCAACTCATTGCCATTCACAACTCATTGCCATTCACAACTCATTGCCATTCACAACTCATTGCCATTCACGACTCATTGCCATTCACAACCAACTTATCTTGCAGCCATAAAGATACTCAAGAGACAATCATTGGTGACGTTGGAGTTTCTCAAAATCCAACACGTCTTCGTCAGCTTCAGAATCAGGATCAGAATCAGTTTATTATTCGCAACTTTTCAGTTGGATTGTACAGACAGTCACTATAAAATACAGTCACGATAAAATACACAAAGCCACGCAAGTATAATTCTGTTATAGAACACCTGAAATTACCTTAAAATAATTATTGCACATTTTGTACATAACAACAGTAATGCAATTACAATAAAATTACATTTATATGCATTCACTAAAACGAACCGTGAAGGAAACACACTCAATAGGGGGCACTTTATATTAAAATTGACTGTATCATTATAATTACATTACTACACTTCATTCTAATCAACATGTATTTTAATTATAGTAAAATGAAAATAAATAAATTACTTAAGATATTAAAATTGTATGCTAAGACATACCTGATAAACCATTTAGACGTGTTGAGCTTCATTGCGACTTGACTGAGTTGTGAGCTGGTCCGTGACCTCAAACTTGACTGAGCTGTGAGCTGGTCCGTGACCTCAAACTTGACTGAGCTGTGAGCTGGTCCGTAACCTCAAACTAGACTGAGTTGTGAGCTGGTCCGTGACCTCAAACTTGACTGAGTTGTGAGCTGGTCCGTGACCGCAAACTTGACTAAGTTGTGAGCTGGTCCGTGACCTCAAACTTGAATGAGTTGTGAGCTGGTCCGTGACCTCAAACTTCTAAATAGATTTAAGTGTTATTTCTTGCTTCTTGCAACCCACCAAACAAGTGTTATTTCTTGTTATTACCTAGTTTTAAGAGTGTATGTCACGTGTCGTGCTCCACTATTCTGGACTATTTCATTCTCCATTTCACTATATTTCTAATTAACGAAGCTAACGTCATCTTTCTTTGATCTCTTATTCGGTCTATATTTTTCTTTCTCTTCGGAACTATAATGCTAGTTTCCTCTACTGCAAAAAGTCAACCATATCCACCTCAACCCGTTTGACACAGATTCAGGCAATATGTTTTCATCAACAATATTCCTACTAAAACTCCCTGACTCGTCATTCATAACATCCATCACATACATTACGATCGTAGCTGCACTCGTGATCGTAAACATCCCACTGTATCAACATCAATGGAATGTCTCACTGATTTCTGCAATGACTGCTGGTCAATGACTGCTGGTCAATGACTGCTGGCCAATGACTGCTGGTCAATGTCTTTCCGTCTTCCATCTTGTAATGACATGGCGTAAACAAGTCGCCTCTTCTATTTCTTCTTCCGGTAGAGCGAGTTCCTCTTTGCGTGTAGTGTTTTCACACATTAAGGGAGCAAGCGTGGCCGGGCCGAAAACACTACGTGCAACACAGCGACTGTGAACCAGACGTCTAATTGGGCGTCATCGTTGTTTACTGTGGTTTAATAAATGGCAGTTGTTGCTTGACACTCGCCACCATTCAGGATGTTGAAGTGATTATTTGAGGCGAGTCTAGAGCAAAGCACTCGGACAAAGAGTGTTCCATAATGTGTATTCACATTTTCATATATTTTGTATTTTATTAAACTCCATACATAATTGTTTATCACTTCTGCAATCTACCTATTTAATGAGATTCATTTTCTTTTGTATATTTCTTTAAGTAAATTTCAACTGTTTTTTTACTCTAGCTTGTTTAAAGTATATTTGTCTTGATTAAACTTCCAAAGCTAATTTTGATTTCTCTGAAGAATTGAGCCCGAAAATAACTGGCGTTGGTGTACGTTATAGATTGTGTCCACGGCCGACATGTGATATAACTATGTAACAAATGGTTGTTAAAACGTGCGTGTCATTTCGATATAGCAGGCAACTCATTGAACGTTCATCTAAGTCTATCGGGTTACGTAACTTGCACAGTTTAACTTTAGCGTTGCACCCAGCGTAGATACGACACTGACTTCAGATAGTTGTGTGCCGCGCTTAGACATGTTCTTGCTGAGTGGACTAACGGTATTTATAAATCAGCGAGGCCAATGTTGCACTTTGCATGATCTTGTAGCGTGTGTTTCAACCAGTAATGTAATAATCGACCGGTAATGTAATAAATCGACCGGTAATGTAATAATCGACCAGTAATGTAATAAATCGACCGGTAATATAATAAAAATTATGATGAAAATGAAGATGATTATTATTATTATTATGATGATGATAATGATGATAACGATTATGATGATTATGATAATGACGATGATGAAAACGATGGTGATAAATTGTTATGATGATGACGAGTAAGAAGATAAAGACAGTTAAGCGGTCTGAGTGATAATGATTATGACGATGATGATGATGATAAAGATGATGATGATGATGGTAATGATGATGATGATAATGATGAAGATGATAACGATAATAAATCGACCGGTAATGTAATAAAAATTATTATAATAATCATTATGATGGTGATGATGATGATATTAATAATGATGATGTAGGTGATGATGAGGGTGATAAACGATTATGATTATGATAACATTTAAGGGGTCATCTTAGTGAGGATGATAATGTTGATGATGATTATGACGACGATGATGATGATGGTGATAAAGATTATGATGATGATGATAACGATGGTGGTGATGAGGGTGATAAATGGTTATGATGATGAGGAAGAAATTGAAGACAATTAAGCGGTCTTAGTGATGATGATGATGATGATTATGACGATGATGATGATGATAAAGACTATGATGATTATGATAATGATGATAACGATGGTGATGATGAGGGTGATAAATGGTTATGATGATGAGGAAGAAGATGAAGACAATTAAATGGTCTTAGTTATGAAGATGACGAAGATGATGACAATGAGGATGATCATTATTACGATTATGAGGACGAAGACAATGACACCTTCAGCCTCATCATCCTGCTCCTCCTCCTCATCGTCATCATCATCCTCAGCTTCACCCTTATAATGGCTAGCCATGCTGACACCCACTCGACGTTCACAAACGTATGATTAACATAGGAATCTCAGGACAAGTGAGTTGCATGTTTTCTGGGAGGTCATATGGAATAACCTCCAAGCTAGCGCTAAGATAAACCCTTAATTATCTTCATCTTCTCCTCCTATTCATCATCATCATTACCATTTATCATCTTCATCATCATCGTCATCATAATCATCTTCATAGTTTCTATTACATTACCGGTCGAGTTATTACATTACCGGTCGATTATTACATTACCGGTCGATTTATTACACTACCGGTCGATTGGTACAACCAGTAATGTAATAATCGACCGGTAATGTAATAAATCGACCGATAATGTAATAATCGACCGGTAATGTAATAAATCGAACAGTAATGTAATAACAATGATGATGATATTTATTATTATGATGATGATGATCACGTTAATAACGATGATGTAGAAGGTGGTGACGAGGGTGCTAAACGATTATGATGATGATGACAATTAAGGGGGGATCTTTGTGACGATGATTATGATGATAATGATGATAATGATGATGATGATAATGATAATGATAATAACGATGGTGATGAATGGTTATAATGATGAGCCAAAGAAGATTAAGACAATTAAGCGGTCTTAGTGATGATGATGATGACGAAGATGATAACAATGAAGGTGATCATTATTACGAGGACGAAGACAATGACACCTTCAGCCTCATCATCCTACTCCTCATCCTCATCGTCATCATCATCCTCATGTTCACTTTTATAACGGCTAGCCATGCTGACACAAACTCGACGTTCACAAACGTACGATTAACATAGAAATATCAGAACGAGTGCCGTTCATATAACCTCACAGGAAACGCACGGCAGTAACTATATGTTGGCAAACAATAGGACCGAGTCAGAAAGAGTGGTAAGG
>BSQZ01000064.1:2097500-2157500 GCA_033239005.1 Lamellibrachia satsuma | reverse complement strand
TGTCGGTTTCTTATCCAAGTTTCGTAGATCGATCGAAACTGTCAAAAGAAGTAGTTATGAACGCACGACTGTGGCTCACTTCAAGAGTAACAACGCTAGTTTCATAATTCCCCAATGAAAGTCGGGATTTATGCATACAGCAATTTGTATGCTCCGTTGGAACGTAGCAACTGTTGAGAGAGCGCGTAAACAAGAGCGTGGCCAGAGGGAAGACACCGTCTTGCTGGATGCGAGCGCTCGGCAAAATGTCTAGACCAGTCTATTGCCCTGTTATGATGTGTACTCGAAAGTAAACAATCAACATAGCTGACAGGACTACCACCACCGCCACTGTCGACATCACCACCACCACCACCGCCACTGTCGTCATCACCACCACCACCACCGCCGCCACTGGCGTCATCACCACCACCATCACCGCCACTGTCGACATCACCACCACCACCACCGCCACTGTCGTCATCACCACCACCACCACCGCCACTGTCGTCATCACCACCACCACCACCGCCGCCACTGGCGTCATCACCACCACCATCACCGCCACTGTCGACATCACCACCACCACCACCGCCACTGTCGTCACCACCACCACCACCACCGCCACTGTCGTCATCACCACCACCACCACCGCCACTGGCGTCATCACCACCACCACCACCGCCATTGTCGTCATCACCACCACCACCACCGCCACTGTCGTCGTCACCACCATCACCACCGCCACTGTCGTCATCACCACCACCACCACCGCCACTGTCCATCACCACAACGAGCGCCGCTGCCACCGCCACCACCACCGCCGACACCGCCACTGTCCATCAACGCCACCACCGCCGCCGCCAGCGCCACCACCGCCGCCGACACCGCCACTGTCCACCACCGCCACCACCGCCGCCGCCACCAATCACTGTCATGTGCAGCTGTCAATGAGAAGATTACGTGGAAAGTCAAACAAATAAAGCTAAATTGCTACGTTCGGAGAAGTGACAGCAAAATCATCCTGCAATAAATCAGCTGTAAAGTAGATCGGATGATTAGTTTGTATCCCAGGATTCCGAGCGAGCAGCAGGACACTGCTGACAAATTACGAGTGGCCCCTAAACCAACCTGTAATATAGCCTAATCCTGTGGGGCTTCAAGAGAGGCGCTTAATAAACAGTCGATGTTCTTCATCAAGCCTTCCTTTTACGCAAATGTTTCTTTCAGTTATTGTATGAATGAAGTTACCGAAGCAATTTAATCTCCTTAACGCGAGCCCAGTCGATGAAATAATTATATTATGCTAAAACTGAAACCTGACGTTGCCTCTTCTTGCCACCCTGAACACAACATTCAGCATTATAAACTAAAAATGGCATAACTGGCGCCGGTGCATATGAATATGTAGGGGGAAATGGGGCATAACGGAACTCTTAACTTTCGCATCGCCCTGCGGCTTGATTAACGTCAACTAGTTTGGGTGCGTGTTGCCATAGAGTTGTACTTTGTCTAAATACATTTTCAGAAAATAACCATACAAGTATTTCCTCCTGCCTGCAAATCAAATTGTCCCGTTTGTAGGGGCATCATGTTCTAATTATCCACACAGACACATCATGTTCTAACTATCCACACAGACACATCATGTTCTAACTATCCACACAGACACATCATGTTCTAACTATCCACATACATTTAAAACATTGCGATGTGCTAATTTAATTAATCAAAGTACGCAAGACTAAGACAATTCTAGACATTCCATGCGTTGTTTAGATTATGCCAATTATCACACACGACTTATTTATTATTTATTACCAACTTTCAGCATCATTATATACACAAGCTCACGTCTGTTTGACCATTGTAACTAAGGCTTTTGTTTAGCCGTATTGTAATCACGAGTATTATCGTGTTTAGCAAATCACACACAAATGTGTCATACTTATCGCCAATAGCAGCACAAGAGTTCATGTTGCCAAGAGCAATTTTTCGATAAGAGTCTACATGAAAGAGGCACGTTGTCATACTAGAATGGCCAGAACACAAATGTGCGTGTAATTTGTCTGTGCACTTGCCTTCTCCTGTTACGAGTGTACTGGGCTATGTCATTTACGTGAAATATAATATAATAATAATAATAATTGACTTCTATGGCGCCTATATCCTCAGGAACCTGAGCTCAGAGGCGCAACAAAACAGAATTAGTAGGCGTAATCGTAAACAAGGACGCGCAAAAGTCAGTATCAGAACGAGGGACAACCGAACATTTATGGTGGGAATGCAATTTGGAATAGATATGTCTTGAGTTTTTTCGGAAAATAGCAATAGTTTCGGATGTTTTCAAAGCGATAGGGAGTTCATTCCAGACCCTAGGCGCAGCGACAGAGAAAGCACGTTTACGGAAGTTAAGTTTTTTTTTAGGTACAATAAGTTGTTGTGAAACTGATGATCTTAGCTGCCTAGGGATATTTGAAAGATGCAGGAGACTAGCCAAGTAGAATGGTTGTTGTGTAGATAGAGCACGATATGCAAGAGCGGACAGCTTAAAATTAATTCGATAAGAAACTGGAAGCCAGTGTAACTGTTTAAGTAGTGGTAGTGACGGTGAAAACCGAGGCGCCCGGAGAACCACACGTGCCAGACAATTTTGTACTCGTTGGAGTTTAGCCAAGTCTCTTTTAGCAATGTTGTTTAGTAGTGAATTGCAATAGTCAAGACGGCTGCTAATTAGTGCCGTTGATATTGTTTTAGCAGTAGATATAGATATGTGACGCCGAATTCGACGAAGATCACGAATATGATAGAAACAGGATTTACATACTTGAGAGATATACTGGCGAAAGTTGAAGTCACTGTCAAAGATAACACCTAGATTACGAACAGTATCTGATGGGAATGTATCACTGCCAAGCAGTTTAACAGGAAAATGGTTGATGACTTTATTTCGTTGTTGTTTAGTGCCAATAATAATAAGGTCTGTTTTATCTGGATTAAGCTTTAGCTTACTTGATTCCATCCACGACAAGATATCAGTAAGGCAATCACTAAAAGTCGAAAGAGATTCTTGTACATTTGATTGTGAAAGTGATATGTAAACCTGTGTGTCATCAGCATAAAGGTGATGACTGAGATTACGATTAGCAATAACTTGGCTGAGCGATGTAGTATATAAGCTGAACAGAACAGGGCCAAGGACGGATCCTTGTGGCACTCCAAATGGTAGATGTTGTGGGCTAGATAATGTGCCAGATATGTTAATATTTTGATATCTGTCTGATAAAAATTATTTGAACCACCGAAGAGCTGGGCCAGAAATTCCAAAATATCTATGGAGGCGTTGTAAAAGGATTTAATGATCAATTGTATCGAAAGCAGCTGAGAGATCAAGTAAAGTGAGTGCTGTGACTTTGCCATTGTCCATGTTATCAACTATATCATTGTGTATCTTGAGAAGAGCTGTTTCGGTAGAATGGAATCGTTTATATGCAGACTGTAGATCATTTGATAAGTGATGGTTGTAAATATGTTCATGAAGGCGATTAGCAACTACTTTTTCCAATATTTTTGACAGAAAACTGAGATTAGAGATAGGACGATAATTCCTTAGGTCATCTTTGCACAAAGTTTGTTTTTTAATAAGATGATTTACAAGAGCTTGCTTGAAATCCTGTGGAACAACTCCACTCTGCATTGAAAGGTTTATGATAGTAGTAATGGGAAAGATTAGTTGATCGATACAGCTTTTTAGTAGAAGTGTTGGAAATGGGTCAAGATCACACGATTTGTTAGGATATTTTTTAATAATGATGAGAACTTCATTAGTAGTTGCAGGTGTGAAACTCTGTAGTGTTTTTTCAGAAAGTGGCGGTTCAGGGAAATCATAGTCATTATTATTAATGACAAAATTTGATCGAATACGAGCAATCTTATCTGTAAAGTATTTTGAAAAAGAACTACACAATGTATCCGATGAAGAATGTTCAGGCAGTGCTTTTAATTTCTGCCGATGTAGAATTGTGTTTACAGATTTCCACATCTGCCGAGGGTTTTCAGAATTTGTTGTGATAAAATGTGTATAGTAATCAGACTTTGCTTTTGACATCATATGATTACATATATGTAATAGCATATAGCAAACATCTAAAGCAGTTGCCTTTATCGATGGTGAAGTGCTATTTGGTCCATTGTAGAGACAGTGTGAGTTGCACCGGCATCCAGCGGTAGGCGCAGTGACAAGTGTTTCACATCTCCGCTGCAGATAGTGGCCTTACAGCGACTAGTAACAAAGTGCGCTCGACAGGAAATTGGTCGAGTAGCAACTTAGTTTGTGAGGTTTTCCCTACAAAGAGCACGCTGGCCCAATACAGGTGTCTTGCTTACCGCAACGACAAATGTTACACAACACGATTAAAATATTGATCCAATATATGATAGTTTATTGTAAAACTAGCCCAGTTGTCTAGCGTTGCATGCACAACTGTTTCACGAAGGGTTCGATAGACATTTGAAGTAGATCACCAACAATGGTTGAAACACGCATAACTTTAGCACATGCACGTAACTATTATTCTGAGTTCCATTGATTCGTTCGACGTAATACCCCACCCCGGGGGATGCTTCCTTCGTCGTAATACCCCACCACGGGGGATGATTCCTTCGACGTAATACCCCACCACGGGGGATGATTCCTTCGACGTAATATCCCACCCGGGGGATGATTCCTTCGACGTAATACCCCACCCCGGAGGATGATTCCTTTGACGTAATACCCCACCCCGGGGAATGATTCCTTCAACGTTATACCCCACCCTGGGGGATGATTCCTTCGACGTAATATCCCACCCCGGGGGATGATTCCTTCGACGTAATACCCCACCCCGGGGGATGATTCCTTCGACGTAATATCGCACCCCGGGGGATGATTCCTTCGACGTAATGCCCCACCACGGGGAATGATTCCTTCGACATAATACCCCACCCCGGGGAATGATTCCTTCGACGTAATATCCCACCCCGGGGAATGATTCCTTCAACGTAATATCCCACCCCAGGGGAATGATTCTTTCAACGTAACATCCAACCCCGGGAATGATTCCTTCGACGTAATATCCCACCCCAGGGGAATGATTCCTTCGACATAATACCCCACCCCAGGGGAATGATTCCTTCGACGTAATACCCCACCCCGGGGGATGATTCCTTCAACGCAATACCCCACCCCGATGATGATTCCTTCGACGTAATATCCCACCCCAGGGGAATGATTCCTTCGACGTAATATCCCACCCCAGGGGAATGATTCCTTCGACATAATACCCCACCCCAGGGGAATGATTCCTTCGACGTAATACCCCACCCCGGGGGATGATTCCTTCAACGTAATACCCCACCCCGATGATGATTCCTTCGACGTAATATCCCACCCCGGGAATGATTCCTTCGACGTAATACCCCACCCCGGGGGAATGATTCCTTCGATGTAACACCCCACCCCGGGAGATGATTCCTTCGACGTAATACCCCAACATGATTGTACGATCAAACCAAGCAGAATAATGAGCGACCACGTTGTCGACGACCTGGCCGGAATAATGAGCGGCCACGTTGTCGACGACCTGGCCGGAATAACGAGCGGCCACGTTGTCGACGACCTGGCCGGAATAATGAGCGGCCACGTCGTCGACGACCTGACCGGAATAATGTGGAAGGTCGTGTGTTGTTCACAAACAACAATCGAAATGACAATGGGGACTCTCAGTTGTCAGCTCTCTGACTGGTTTGTCTTTCGACACGTTCCGTGTTTCTACTGATATTTTTTCATCCAGAGGATTGTACGTCGCATTCATCGGCGCACAAATGCACAATGATATCACATAAGTTATGGCACTATCACAATTCAGCAGTTAATCGAACCGATATAGCGCGGTGGACTGGAAGCCGTAGATTGTCAGTATTATTTGCCTGCCGCCAACTCAGCGCGGTTTCTTTTTCGTAACTCTACGTTCTCAGTTGATATATGCAATTATTTGCTTTGATTGCGGACATCTGTTAACGGTACAGTCGAAACACGTCTTGCATTAGACTAAGTAAAATGAAGTGTGCTGCGATTGTTGGAGTTATTCCAGAGAGGTTCCACTGGGTACAGGCGCTATTGTCAATGACTGTCACGTGATCAGCGTTATGACAATAATAATGTTTTATTTCAGGCAAGAGCCCATATATATATACATACAAGTAAAAAAACATAAATATACACACATGTTGAACAATAGAGGTACATGTAGTGAGAAACAATATATATATATATATATATATATATATATATATATATATATATATATATATATATATATATATATATATATATATATATATATATATATATATATATATATACATATACACATACATGACGTGTAGTAAAAATATATATAAAATAAGTTAGGATAAACAAATATATTTATATCAAAGTACAAACACCATGAATTAAAAGCATACAATTGATCAATCCAATGTTTAATCAATGGACTTTGATAATAAATAAAAGTGTGAAAATACTTCGCAAAAAGTATATTGTCGGATTTTTCTAACCGGCATAAAAAGTTTAAAATTTATGAGCGAATGCGTTCATTAAAGGATTTAACATAATTAGTAGCGAAAATATGACTTGCACTAGTTGTGTATAATTCTAAAACTGTTGTTATAAGCACAGACTTGAGGTATACATTAAACCACAGTATGAATTAAATAAAGTTGTTTTAATGGAAGTGTTGCATAAGTAAAATCTTCTGGCTAAAGCATTTGCCTGTGCATAGATACATCTTTTCTGCCTGGCAATATAATCATCATCTGTAAGGTTATTGTTTATAATATAATTAAGGCATTTACATTTCTCAGTTTTCTCAACCCAGCAACACTAGGTGAAAAAACCAAAGGTCATCGGCATACGTCATATGATTCATTATGGTTCCTGCATAAAGACAGCCAATTTGTAGTTTGTTAAAATTTACACTTAAGTCATCCATGTAGACGTTAACATAACATACCAGTTCATATCTATGATACATTAAACTTGTATATATTTGTATGCCCGTCCTCGGGGGAAGTTCGGGATGTTCGGACGAACCCTTTTCAAAACCCCGATGACGGGCTTGCTTTGATTGCAACCCGTATTTGGCAGAGTTTATTTTATGCAAAATAAAAACTTAGTTATCGCTCTCCGTTGCGTTAGCGGCTCTGCTAGCAGTGGTTGAAAATACAAATAGTGTCCAATGTATGCAGTGTTGTCCAATGACGTCATCGTACCATAACGTCATCGTCATTAGTTCTGATGAAGCCATGTGGACAAGATTGTGACAGTTCAAAAGTTCTGTGTGTGCGTGCGTGCGTGCGGTGTATGTGTATATTTGTATGTGTGTATGTGCGTGTGTGTGTATGTGTGTGTATGCATGTGTGTATATATATACATGTATATATATATACATGTATATATATACAGGTATATATATATATATATATATATATATATATATATATATATATATATATATATATATATATATATATATATATATATATATATACATATATACATATACAAACATAAATACACATTAGAGTTTAGGGTATTTTCAGTCAACTAAGTCAACTATATTTCAGTCAACTATTTTAAAATATGAATAAAATTAAGGGATTTTATCAAAAACAAGTTAAAGGATAATTTACAAAGAAGTCATCAAAAAAGTTAGAGGATCGTCACAAAATAGGTATGAAGTAATTAACAAGTTAACAAGCTGATCGTCTCAGCAAATTAAGGGATCATCTCAAAAAGTAAGTGTGTCTTCTCAAAAAAGTTCAGGGATCATATTAAAAAGTGTAACTAGTCAATACAAATGAACCAGCTGATCTTCTTAATAAAATAAGGGATTATTGAATAAAATAATGGGTCTTGTTTAACCAGGTAAAGGATCATTTTAAAAGCAGGGATCGTTAAAAATCTTAGCCAGCAGCTCGTTATGAAATGAAGCAGTCACTTCATATAATTAAGGGAAATCTAAGCATGTAAGGATTCATAGCAAAATACAAACTTAAGGGGTCATCAAACAAATTATGGGGTGACATCGAAAATGTAAGGGGTTATTTCAAATAAATTATTTAATGGATTTTTAAAATAAACTAAGGAACCATTAAAAAAGGTAAGGGTCATTTAACAAAGTAACTAGCTCTTCATCTGAAAACGCTAAGGGGTCATCACATAGAATTAATGGGTTATCTCAAAATAAAAATGTAAGGAGTCATATCAAAAGATAAACTTAAGGGGCCATCAAACTATTAAGGAGTCATCTAAAACTTGTAATAAGAGGGTCATTTAAAAAAAAAACAGCATCTTATTTTACGTTTTTAGGTGATCGCTTTTTAGTTTAAAGATACCCTTTTGTTTTGGGGATTACCTCTTAATGTCGTAAATTTTAAATGTACCCCAAAATTTTATATGTTGAGTTGCTCGCTTAATTGTTTAGACAACCCCCTTTAATAACAACTAAAATCCACTGGTAATTCTACATATAATCAGTACGTGTGTGGGTTGTTGATTCAGACTAAATTTCTAGCATAATTCGTGGGCAAACACATGAGACTGCCCTCCTATATTTATATTTTTATTATATTGCCATAAAAAATAATTATGATATGTATATGTTGCGGAGTTACGCCACCAAACACTGGCAGCGCGCAGGTCGAGAAGAGAAGACTCGCCACGCCATTTTGTAGTTATGTTCTAGTAAGACGTCCGAGCTTACTGCCGTTGTACTCAGACGTCCGCGTTTAATGCCGTTGTACTCAGACGTCCGCGCTTAGACGTGGGAACGCAGGAGCACGTGGAAACACAGAAACGGATCGCGGGAACGGAAACACGTGATCTTGGAAGCGTGGGAACGCCTGAGTATATAAAGATGGAGGGGGGCAAAAGAGAGGATATATATATATATATATATATATATATATATATATATATATAGAGAGAGAGAGAGAGAGAGAGAGAGAGAGAGAGGGAGATTTTCATTCGAACGTAAGGTGGAGCAACGTGTCTGGTTAATTTGTCAATATTTTGTTTACATTGTTAAGTTAACGTATATTTTCATTTGAACGTTATTAACCAATATATAGGCAAACCGTTATTCCATCCGTCAACAGCATGGTATATAAACACGTCTTGCCACAATACTCTTTTTTCGATAGCTGTAGGACATGTGATTTTCAATCTCACTTAAGTAAGATGGAGCGACGCGTCACGCTAATTGACGGATCCATCACAATTTTTTTCCGCAAAGTGGCGCTTCTAGCTCTTTAGTTTGCCTGGTAACGTGTATTTTGTTCATAATGAGTTGCTGCCGGGTCTGGGGTGGTGGACTGCCCCGAAATCACCACTTGAAGTCGGCAAAATACCAGTAATTCAATAATCGACCGGTAATGTAATAAATCGACCGCTAATGTAATGAATCGATCGGTAATGTACTAATCGACCGGTAATGTAATAAATCGACCAGTAATGTACTAATCGACCGGTAATGTAATAAATCGACCGGTAATGTAATGAATCGATCGGTAATGTACTAATCGACCGGTAATGTAATAAATCGACCGGTAATGTACTAATCGACCGGTAATGTAATGCATCGACCGGTAATGTACTAATCGACCGGTAATGTACTAATCGATCGGTAATGTAATGAATCAATCGGTAATGTACTAATCGACCGGTAATGTAATAAATCGACCGGTAATGTACTAATCGACCGGTAATGTAATGCATCGACCGGTAATGTAATAAATCGACCGGTAATGTACTAATCGACCGGTAATGTAATGAATAAATCGGTAATGTACTAATCGACCGGTAATGTAATAAATCGACCGGTAATGTACTAATCGACCGGTAATGTAATGCATCGACCGGTAATGTAATAAATCGACCGGTAATGTACTAATCGACCGGTAATGTAATAAATCGATTGGTAATGTACTAATCGACCGCTAATGTAATGCATCGACCAGTAATGTACTAATCGACCGGTAATGTAATAAATCGACCGGTAATATAATGAATCGATCGGTAATGTACTAATCGACCGGTAATGTAATAAATCGATCGGTAATGTACTAATCGACCGGTAACGTAATAAATCGACCGGTAATGTAATGAATCGATCGGTAATGTACTAATCGACCGGTAATGTAATAAATTGACCGGTAATGTACTAATCGACCGGTAATGTAATAAATCGACCGGTAATGTACTAATCAACCGGTAATGTAATAAATCGACTGGTAATGTACTAATCGACCGGTAATGTAATAAATCGACTGGTAATGTACTAATCAACCGGTAATGTAATGCATCAACCGGTAATGTACTAATAATAATAATCTCATAAAAGTTGTCTACTCAAAATAGTTAATGGATCTTTTCAAAAATAGACGTGTTGATTAAACAGAATTGGCTGATCGTCTCAACACATTAAGGGATTATTTCAAAACATTAAGTGGTCATCTCATAAAATAAAGGGGTTTTCTCAAAAAAGCTAAGGGGTCATATTCATTAAAACGAACAAGCACCATCTGTCGGAAGTGTGGAAAACTAGTTGTAGAAATAACTCGCTTCGTAGATTTATCGACAGCAATGGTTCGACCCATGAAATATGGTTGTTGTATTTTCAACAAGTTTTTCCTAATAAACCACTGGCGTGATGTTGTTGATTGTAGTTGCAAATGGTTAGTTTGTTTTCATTCTTTTAGGTGCATAAGCCCTTACAATTGTCTCTTGTTCCTATTTCAGGGATAATCAAGCAACAGATAAAACTAAGGGGTAAATTTAAAATTGACGACATTAAGAGGTAAGCCCCAAAACTAAAGGGAATCTTTAAATTAAAAGTGATCACCACAAAACGTAAAACAAGAGTCTTATTTTTTAGATGACTCCTTAATGCTTTAATAGCCCACTTAACTTTTTTCAGATGATGAGCTAATTACTTTGTTCAATAACCCTTACATTTTAAAAAATGATTCCTTAATTTATTTTTAAAATCCGTTTAATTTATTTGAGATAACCCCTTATATTTTCGAGGTGATACCATATTTTTATAACCCCTTAAATTTGTGTTTTGTTATGAATCCACACATATATAGATTTCCCTCAAGTATATGAAGTGAAAGCTTGGGAAGACCCCATTATTTTATTAAATAATCCCTTAATTTATTGAGACGATCAGCTGGTTCATTTGTAATAAGAAGTTACATTTTTTAATATGATCCCTTAACTGTTTTGAGAAAACACACTTAATTTTTGAGATGATCCCTTAATTTGTTGCGACAATCAAGTTAGCCAGTTAACTTGTTCTTACATATTGTGTGACGATCCTTTAACTTATTTTAGAAGACACATTAATTTTATGAGATGACCCCTTAATTTATTTAACTTTTTTCGAGACGACCACTTCGTTTTATGAGATTACCCCATAATATTTTGAGATGATCAGCTTGTTCATTATTAAATGACCCCTTAATGACTCTTTAAATTGTTTTTGATAAAATCCCTTAATCTTAGACATATTTTTAAATACTTTCGGCGCCCTTTAACCGTTTAGATGAACATTTTAGTTGAATGAAATTACCTTTAACTTCATTTTTTTAGATAACCCCTTAATTGATTCAGCTGATCCTTAATTTTATTATTTTTGCGATTACACTTAAGTTTCTAATGTAATATCACATTACATTTTGAGATTTCCCATAAGTTGTTTGATATGACCCTTAATTTGATCAAATGATGATCAGGTGTTTCTTTTTTAAGCATTTTTAATGATCACTTAAATAATTGTTTGAGATGATCCCTTAATTAAGGGTCACCTCTTTCATTTGTTGAGGTGACCGTTTTTAATGACCCCCCTTCTTCCTTACCAGTATGTCTGACTCGGTCCTATTGTTTGCCAACTTGTAGTTATTGCAGTGCGTTACCTGGGAGGTTATATGAACGGCATTCCATGTGTCCTCTCAGAAAACGTGCGGCTCACTCGTTCTGAGATGCTAATGTTGATCATACGTTTGTGAACGTCGAGTGGGTGTCAGCATGGCTAGCCGTTATAAGGGTGAACATGAGGATGATGATGACGATGAGGAGAAGGAGCAGGATGATGAGGCAAAGGATGTCATTGTTTTCGTCCTCATGAACGTATAATGAGCACCCTCATCGTCATCAACTTCGTCATCATCATCATCATCACTACGACCGCTTAATTGTCTTCATCTTCTTCCTCATCATCATCATAACCATTTATCGCCCTCATCATCACCGTCGTTATCATCATTATTATTATCATCATCATCATGATCATTATCATCATCATCATTATCATCATCATCATAATAATCATTATCATCTTCACTAAGATAATTGTCGTCATCATCATCATAATCGTTTATCGCCTCATCATCACCTTCTACATCATCGTTATCAACATCATCATAATTTTTATTACATTACCGGTCGATTATTACATTACTGTTTGTAACACTCGTGGCAAAACTGTACAATGTCATTTACATTGGAAGCGGATTTATGTGTGCTAATGAAATCATGGATGTTCGCATGGTTTGTTCGTACAAAATTTGGCGTCCGGTGAGGCGGGGGGCGCGTGGTTGTTCATCTATGGGACATCTCTCCTGTCGACCGAACTCACCTTATCGGGCTGGCTACCTGGGTCGGCTTCAGTCATCATTGTCGTGGGTATTCATGGTTATCGGTTGCGTATCGGTCGCGCCGTTCTTTTTCAGCCAGGTGGCGTTGTGTTCGGTGGCGCCAGAGCCGTAGGAGAGCCGCCAGAGAGTCAGCCGTCCGTCAGATCATCGACGGCGGTATGCCGACCACGCCGCTGCAGGAACACTGGCCTCGGAGTGACTGAGCGGCCGCCTAGTCCTATCACTCAACGTCGCTCAGTGGCGTTTCGTTTCGCGGAGACAAAATTAGTGCGTGCTACATCGCCAGTGAGCGTCAGTAGGCGAGCACTGGCTCAGCCCTGAGAAGCATGGGTTCCCATTGTGTCGGTTCATCGTTTTCTCGACAAACCGCTGCTAAATTGCCGCTTTGCCACAATTAATTACCACTCGATAAATAACCATTATGACAACGATGTCATTAGTAATCGTGGAACACTTGTCGATTGTCAGTCGACCCACGCAGCGTCTGTTGTGATGTCAGACAAGGCTCGGCCAACGAACTCACCAGCACTAATTTCCCGACTAGACCTTAAACTAATTAAAAACGCAATAAATCGGGCGAACGAGGGATGTTGGCGCGAAGTCGTCAACACGTGAACAGTCGGTACAGCAACGACCCTGTAGACAGTAAACGCGGCTCAGATCCGCCACACAATTAATATGTCACATCAACTGTCGCATTAGTTGTATGTGTATATGTACGACCATACATGTACAACACAATCGCCACCGCCGCCGCCGCCGCCGCCGCCGCCGCCGCCGCCGCCGCCGCCGCCGCCGCCGCCGCCGCCGCCGCCAAAATAAAGAGTCACCGGACAGCTTGTGCGAAGACATGGAAGCTGATGATAATTATGCAAAGAAGCTCATTTACAAAGTAGCCAAATCGTGTTCATAGAGAAAGGGAAAGCAAGAAAGACCATAAAGTACAACATTCAAAGAATGTGAAAGAAATTCTAACATCACATGATGAAACAAAACGACTCTGAACAGTAGGCTTCTTGGTTTGTTAAATAAATCCACGGAATATTAGCAAGAACAAACCAGAAATAGGGTCATAGAATAGGGAAATACTGACGAGCTCATACAATCAGAGGTCATGGGGGAGTCGTGAAGCACCAAGGAAGGAAGGCACACCACATTACATCCACAGAACTGGACAGAAGGCACACCACATTACATCCACAGAACTGGACAGAAGGCACACCACATTACATCCACAGAACTGTACAGAAGGCACACCATATTACATCCACAGAACTGGACAGAAGGCACACCACATTACATCCACATAACTGGACAGAAGGCACACCACATTACATCCACAGAACTGTACAGAAGGCACACCATATTACATCCACAGAACTGGACAGAAGGCACGCCACATTACATCCACAGAACTGGACAGAAGGCACACCACATTACATCCACAGAACTGGATAGAAGGCACGCCACATTACATCCACAGAACTGGACAGAAGGCACACCACATTACATCCACATAACTGGACAGAAGGCACACCATATTACATCCACAGAACTGGACAGAAGGCACACCACATTACATCCACAGAACTGGACAGAAGGCACACCACATTACATCCACAGAACTGGACAGAAGGCAACCGTAAAAAAACAATGGTGATTTCCTGAAATATGAAACCTACAGACAGGTGTCGCTGCTCAACCACGTAATCGAGATATATGATTCGGTAGTTTAGGAAAAACATTGACAGTGGAGGAACGGTGAGGATGACAGCAATATGGTTCCAGACAAAGGAACCACGTACAAAATAGTTGTGTTCCTGCAGCTGATAGAGAGACAATGTCATTTTGACAGATACATCATGTTTATTGCATGCCAAGATCTGGCGAAACGTCATTGACAGGATCCGGATAGAGAACATATGGAAGGTGATGAATAGGTATGATGCACTAATACATATGGAAGGTGATGAATAGGTATGATGCACTAATACATATGGAAGGTGATGAATATGTATGATGCACTAATACATATGGAAGGTGATGAATAGGTATGATGCACTAATACATATGGAAGGTGATGAATAGGTATGATGCACTAATACATATGTAACAAACAATTATCATCTCCTATAGAACCGCTCAGAGTAAAGTAAATAGACTAGAAGCCTCAAAATGATGTAAGAACATAATATTATAATCTATTATTATAATCTATCTAATGGTGGAACTGAGCATGAACACGACTGTAAAGTGTTGGAATAGACCACACGCCTCAAGACATTAAGATAATAGAATATATATATATATATATATATATATATATATATATATATATATATATATATATATATATATATATATATATATATTATATATTCTAATGGTGGCAAAATGAACATGAACGCAACTATTGTTATAGTAATCACCACATGAGGCAATCGAACATCTCCTTGATGTCTATATATTTAATATATATATATATATATATATATATATATATATATATATATATATATATATATATATATATATATATATATATATATATATATATATATATATATATATATATATATATATATATATATATATATATATATATATATATATATATATATATATATATATATATATATATATATATATATATATATATATATATATATATATATATATATATATATATATATATATATATATATATATATATATATATATATATATATATATATATATATATATATATATATATGAGCGTTCCTAGACGCACAACAATCACGGCGAACGACGCCTCAAGAATTGTCATTGTATTTAATATATATATATATATATATATATATATATTCCAAACTAATCGACCACTTCACTTCACACTTGCTTGCTCGAACTGCCATCGCACCTACTGTATTCAGCGCGCCAACGCGCCACTTACATAGTGGACGAATTGAAATGATTGCTGCATTGACAGGGGTTTGTGACTGTGTACATGCCATCGCTACTTAATACAGGTTTTTCCTATTTTGCATGTCGTAACACAAATGAGTATTTGAACAAAAGGGGCGAGACAAATTAGTTAACAAACAATAGCAATATAGACATTAATTAATATTAGCGTAGCTACGAAAATCATGATGGCTTATTTATTTACATCTACATACATTGTAGTTACGTGTTTCGCACTGTATGGTGTAACCGTGTTTTGATGCAATAGGGTATAAAGTATGGTGTAACCGTGTTTTGATGCAATATGGTATAAAGTATGGTGCAACCGTATTTTGATGCAATAGGGTACAAAGTATGGTGCAACCGTGTTTTGATGCAATAGGGTAAAAAGTATGGTGCAACCGTGTTTTGATGCAATAGGGTATAAAGTATTGTGCAACCGTGTTTTGATGCAATAGGGTATAAAGTATGGTGCAACCGTGTTTTGATGCAATAGGGTATAAAGTACGGTGCAACCGTGTTTTGATGGAATAGGGTATAAAGTATGGTGCAACCGTGTTTTGATGCAATAGGGTATAAAGTACGGTGCAACCGTGTTTTGATGCAATAGGGTATAAAGTATGGTGCAACCGTGTTTTGATGCAATAGGGTATAAAGCTCGCTGATCGCTCAATTGTTAGTGTGATTAGGTTGATAAAAAAGTGTTTGTCTGAGCGCATTCCGTGCCGGAAATCACACAGACAGCAAACGTCGATATTAATATAGCGTCGAGAATATGCATGATTAGGTTATTAGCACCGGGCTGTGCGTGTTGATTCTAGCAACCAACCGTTTCTCGCTTTATAGAAGTGATTGGCCCTTGCGCGAAAATTAGTTTAGCTACCGACCGGAAGCCGCGAAAAAGTCGGTGTGCAAGATTGACATTTCATTTTCATACGCAAAATAAGAGACACTATTTTAAACTAAGGCGAGAGAGACTCCTGTTAAGAGATATGATGTAGGTAGGTTCAATATATAAAGATTTATTGTTTCGCTAAAAAATAAAGTTTTTTGAGATTGGCAAACATACATTTTTTAAAACATTAGTGTATAAAGAACAAGAAAACCTATGTTTACATTTGTAGAATGTGTGGCGGCCGTGGTGAATTTTCGATATGGCAACCATTAAACACATCTGCTGTCCAATGTTAGAACGTAGCAAATCACATTTAAAGGAAATTGCGATTATATTGGAAAAGTTAGTAAAATAAATATATTTAAACCCCCATAAAATGATAAAGCCACGAAACATGTTGTGTTTATTTACCCTCAGAGTAGAGTATAAACAAATTAGGGTACGTTAGAATATTGGGACTAGATGTAGCTAGATTAGGGTACGTTAGAATATTGGGACTAGATGTAGCTAATCCTAGGTATTTAATCTTTCTGAAAGTTTTTCGATTTTGTTCTCAGAACTTATAAAATGTAAATGTGACTGGCTTTGTTATTCATTGGACGGCAGACGTGTATTTGCCAGTAGCTCGGCATCGACGCGACACGGGACCTTTAACGGCAAAACCTTTATTTTAAGTGGTAGGAAATTCAATTGTACTACTCACAGTAAGTGCATCATGGTTGGTGATGCACACAACCTCTATGCGACGTGGGTGCAATGAGTGCAATATGAGATCAATATGAGTGCCCACTTGGCACTGAACCAAGGCAACGTGTGTTAGTTCTGTGTTATGGTCTACTTGGCACTGAACCAATGCAACATGTGTTAGGTCTGTATTCTTTTCCACTTGGCACTGAACCAAGGCAACGTGTGTTAGTTCTGTGTTATAGTCTACTTGGCACTGAACAAATGCAACATGTGTTTGGCCTGTGTTCGTGCCCACTTGGTACTGAACCAAGGCAACATGAGTTTGGTCTGTGTTCGTGCCCACTTGGTACTGAACCAATGCAACATGAATTTGGTCTGTATTCGTGCCCACTTGGCACTGAACAAATGCAACATGTGTTTGGCCTGTGTTCGTGCCCACTTGGTACTGAACCAAGGCAACATGAGTTTGGTCTGTGTTCGTGCCCACTTGGTACTGAACCAATGCAACATGAGTTTGGTCTGTATTCGTGCCCACTTGGTACTGAACCAAGGCAACATGAGTTTGGTCTGTGTTCGTGCCCACTTGGTACTGAACCAATGCAACATGTGTTTGGCCAGTGTTCGTGCCCACTTGGTATTGAACCAAGGCAACATATGTTTGGTATGTGTTCGTCCCCACTTGGTACTGAACCAAGGCAACGTGTGTTAGGTCTGTGTTCGTGTCCACTTGGCACTGAACCGATGCAACGTGTACTTGGTATATGTTCGTGTCACTTGGCACTAAACCAACAAATTGTATATTTGGCCTGTGTTGTTCGTGCCGCTTGGCACTGAAACAATGTCTCGCATTCAAATGTCGGTTCCATGCTGAGGAGTAAATCGTCTACTTTAAAAATAAATCGTCTGATGCTGACCGGCCTAAGCCACTGCGCCCACATAAATTGCACCACAGTCCTACTCAGAGGGAAGATAGTATCAAATAGCCAACAAAATGGAATTGTTGATCAACGTAATCGAAATAGCAGAATTAAACATTTTAAAAGAGGTTAATAGAATGTCGATGGTTGACAGACGAGGAAGAAGACAACAACATCTACACTAAATAGAGCCACACTGTATAAATATATATATATATATATATATATATATATATATATATATATATATATATATATATATATATATATATATATATATATATATATATATATATATATATATATATATGCCAGAAGACTTGAATGGATTCCCCTCCTGCTACGTCTGGCATGCGCTTGTGTACAAATCATACACGCGATACTTGACAAGGGTAGGCACATCTTTGTCACATAGATGATGACACTGTTGGTCTCGTTAATAAGCAACACTTTTACTTGTCATAAATTGATTAATTAATTTAATTTACCTTATTTCTCTAAAAACAGATGCTGGGGTAATTGTTGCACTTACTAAATGTTTATAAGACATCCACCATAGCGTGTACCGGTGAATACAACAGAGTTGGCAGGATTCATAGAAACAAGATAGAAGTGGTTTAATGCATTATGCATCCGTACGCTTTCTCTTTAAGCTAAAGCTGGCAATAGTATCTGACCTATCACGCTATTTGGCGACTTATATGAGGATATATCTCGATTTAGGGCCTGCTTGGTTCAGTTTGGTTTCCTCTGAAAGGGAAATCATCTGTGTAATTGTGCTTTTGTCAAGTGACCGGACGATTAACGATTGCCATATTTCGGACGTGACGTTGTCGCTACACCTCATGAACGCTGACATTCATCGATCTGTCCTGGAAAGTCGTTGGTCGCTTCACGCCAGTCGGAAGCATTTAGGCTCTATTCCCTTCTTCGAATATCGTCCAGATCGCGGACGGCGCTCGCGCTCAAGAGCATTCACTCGCTCGGTTCTAGGACAAGTTCATGTCGTCTACTCCGGGTACTCAAAATAGCAAACTAAAAATATATTAAATACTGTAATTTTAGTGAAAAAATACACAGCACAATGACTGTCACGTGGACTCAATTGGGCGTCTTTTATAAAATGTTAATTTCATACATAATATATACATTTATTGTTAGTCATACACTCCTATGATCGCACTTATGATATCAACTTCCATTTTCGATTACACTTTAGTGGGCTCCTTTTCTGCGTGTTCCTTTTATGTGTGTTCCTATTCGTGTTCTGTGAGTTATTCTTCTGTGTGTTCCTCTTCAAAGTGTTCTTCTTCTGTGTGCTCCTCTTATGTGTGCTCGTGTTCTGTGTGTTCCTCTTCAGTGCATTCCTCTTCTGTGTGCCCCTCTTCTGTGTGTTCCTCTTCTATGTGTTCCACTTCAGTGTGTTCCTCTTCTGTGTGTCCCTCTTTAGTGTGTTCCTCTTCAGTGTGTTCCTCTTCAGTGTGTTCCTCTTCAATGTGCTCCTCTTCATTGTGTTCCTCTTCTGTGCGTTCCTCTTCTGTGTGTTCCTCTTCAGTGTGCTCCTCTTCAGTATTCATCCTCAGGATTCACTCCCTGGTATATCAGTGTAAACCACACATACTCCCTGGGAACACATACTACCTGGGAACTCTTATCCTGGTCTGCGTTGACATATTTCTATTCTTCATAACGATTGACATGTCATAGAATGTTGCATTTACTATTGAAAATAATGCATTATTTTTATCACATTTACATCTGATGTTAAAATGTAATTGAAAGGGTATATTTAATCCTCTCTCCAACTATAATGTTGCTGCTTGGTGTTTTAGCTTTATTTGAATCGACATGTAATTTTATTTTTCACAAATATGTCTGTTGCTGTGTTTTCTGTACCAAGAGTATCCAATGTGTTCTGTACTTGTTCCCCGGTCAGCTACTACAGCTCTGTCATCAGCTACTACAGCTGTGTCATCAGCTACTACAGCCGTGTCATCAGCTACTACAGCCGTGTCTTCAGCTACTACAGCTGTGTCATCAGCTACTACAGCCGTGTCATCAGCTACTACAGCCGTGTCATCAGCTACTACAGCTGTGTCATCAGCTACTACAGCTGTGTCATCAGCTACTACGGCCGTGTCATCAGCTACTACAGCTGTGTCATCAGCTACTACAGCCGTGTCATCAGCTACTACAGCTGTGTCATCAGCTACTACAGCCGTGTCATCAGCTACTACAGCTGTGTCATCAGCTACTACAGCCGTGTCATCAGCTACTACAGCCGTGTCATCAGCTACTACAGCCGTGTCATCCGCTACTACAGCTGTGTCATCAGCTACTACAGCTGTGTCATCAGCTACTACAGCTGTGTCATCAGCTACTACAGCTGTGTCATCAGCGTAATGAATGTTAATTATGTTTGTCCTACTCTGATGCCTTCCATGTCCTTATTTTTTCTTTGTATAGTTTTACTATATAATAAAACCAAATATGGAAATAAACCCATCCCTGTTGTACCCCTAGCTTTACCCAAGTCCATTCACACGATTCGTGTAGTGCGCGTCCTTTTTCATATATCTTTTTCATCAAAACTCTTAGTGTGTTTCAATGCAAAATATTCCAGTGTTTGTGTAATTTCAACTGCTACATCATCTGCACATGTCGACTTCCCTTCTTTTATAGCAAAGTTTCCCTCATAGCTATGAACAAAACCTGTGCGTTAATCGTCATCCTCCTGTGGTTCTAATATGCTAAACTTTGCCCCCCATTACTGGTAAATCCCTGAAAAATTACTTGCCCAATCCGTGCCTGAATGTCTGCCTGTATTTTATTAACTCTGGCGGATTCACCCTCCCTCTCGGCGTACGCGTCATAGCTGAACCAGCTCACAGATGCGGAAGTCATCATTCATAATATCCCCAGTGGCAGGAGCAATGTTAACTTTCCTCTGTAGTTCTTTAGATGCATAATATGCATCTAAAGAACTACGGAGGAAATTCTAGTCTCCGTGCGCACGAACGGCGTCGTGTGGGTTACCATTACAACACGTAAGACTACAAAGCACCACGTCGGCATAACATAATCCCGCCCATAACACCCATATATCTGTCAACGTGTTTGAATCTATTAGTTTTAAGTGCGTCATACGTGTAGATTTGTATTATCATTGCATAATTCCAAGGCTTCCAGCATGCTTAGTCAAAATATTTCTGTTAATAAACTAGTGGAGATTGGTTTCGTCGCATTACACTAGACCTAACAGCAATAATCGTCGAACTGAACAGCGTCATTCGCGGAATCACCTTTATGGATGAATTGCCTCCTGGGCCGCGCGATAACCCAACCAGCAGTTATCGTTTAGGACATGTCCTGGTTGGTAACTGCTTCAGAATAATATCTCAATACTTATCGCAACTGTTGTGAAAATATTGCAACAGTATTACAATAGTATAACAGCTATTGTAGTACAATCGCCCTCGTAAAATATCCCCAAATATTCAGCCGTAATAAGGACTGGAGGTAGACAGAGTTCGATATCTATATTCAGATAGATAGAAGGATGTATGTATGTATGTATGTATGTATGTATGTATGTATGTATGTATGTATGTATGTATGTATGTATGTATGTATGTATGTATGTATGTATATATATATATATATATATATATATATATATATATATATATATATATATATATATATATATATATATGTGTATGCATGTATGTATGTAGATAGATAGATAGATAGATAGATAGATAGATAGATAGATAGATAGATAGATAGATAGATAGATAGATAGATAGATAGATAGATAGACAGACAGACAAACATACAGACATACAGACAGAAAAGTAAATAGATTATACACCCCGCGGTTGAGATGTCTAGTCGATCTAGACGTATTGGTTGTGTCAGAAGAAGTAACTCCGAATTACTACGTAAGTTTATTCATTTCAATTTCGTAATGATGGGCACAGCTGTTTAAATCATAAGGAAATGTGTTTTTGAGATAAAACGCTAAAAGACACAGAACAATATACACGAATGACAGCGTTCATAGCTTCTGTCACATCAAGTTGTTATTGAATCGGTAGTAGCAGTAGCATGGTTTTACGGTTCTAGTCGGAAGTAGCAGCAGCAGCGACTAACGGTTCTAATCAATATATCTAAACAATCTTTACATGACACGTGACCAGACGAGAAGAAACTGATGTAGCCACGGCGAACAACAACTCAACGACATTGTGATTATAGGTGCTAAATCTAACGTGATTATAACCTCGGTCGTCTATGGGCTAGACATGTATTTCCACAACAATGTCATTGCATGGTGAACAACCGTTAAAACGCCAGACTTCCAGTGGACTGCGACTGAATGTCGCAGCTAGAAGTATGGCAATATCCATGCAGTTCAGTAGAATGTTATTTCCAGAGGCTATTAATGATTGTCTGAATGTTAACAATGCCTCCCGTCATTATCTATTAACTCTCATGTTTTATAATTAACATAAAACGGCATTCATCCATGTTGTGCTAAATTAGATATGTAAATGTATTTTTTATTAGATATGCTGTTACCATTTATGTGCGTCTGATGCCCTGGCGTGACCGATTGACCAACACTTGCTACAGGCGAACAGCCAATGAACAGTCAATGAAATCAGAGATCGTCGCTTGACCGTGTTCTATATGTCGCTCTATCCCTACACGGCGGCCTTGTCCTGGCTTATTTGTTCGCAGTCGCCGCCGTTGCCGCCAGGCGTCGATGACGCCGTGGGTTTCATCGCCGCCTCCGATGCTGTCTTTTGGTTCCCAGTGGGCGCGCTAGGTGGCTGGACGGTGTTCGTCGGCGTCAAGGCGCTGTCCAGCGGACTGCTGTACTGCGTCAGGTCTGCGGCTATCATGCAGTCGTCGTCGTGGGCGCCCGCAGCGCCTGATCCACCTGGACAAGATCAGGTGATAATTGAGCAGTCGCACGAGTGTACAGACAACTTCATTGTGATGCATGTAGTGCAGGCATCGTTTATAGACGATGTTAATGCTCACGTTGTCGGCCATACTTTTGTGTAATGTTATTTAGTCAGAAGGTCAAAAAACAACGAACAAATGTAGAGAATATATAGAGCAATACACACACACGCACGCACGCACGCACGCACGCACGCACGCACGCACGCACGCACACACACACACACACACACACACACACTCACGCACCCACGGATGCACACACGTGCGCAGAGAGACACAGAGAGACGCGCACAGAAACGCTAACAGACATACGTATGACATAGATAGAGAGAGATAAAAAAGAGGGAGGGAGACAGACAGAGAGACAAACGGACATATAGAACATAAGGTATACAAACGTTCCGACGCACAACTAGGCTATATCACAGTTTTCATGCAACATTCATAAAGATATAACTACCGCAGTATGTATTTTTAAACCGTTGATGTTTAGCAAGTGGTGGAAGGACCATTGTTGTGGGAAGACCATAGTTGTGGGTGGACCATAGTTGTGGGATGATCATAGTTGTTGGAGGACCATAGTTATGGCAGGACCATAGTTGTGGAAAGACCATTTCTGTGGAAGGACCGTAGTTATGGAAGGACCACAGTTGTGGGAGGACCTTAGAACATGTCGCTTGTCGTAGAAGCCCAAGGCAGTTGTTCGTCTACAGTTACTTGCCAACTTACTGCGCTTGTGTCTGACGAGACTTGTGACTGACGAGACTTGTGTCTGACGAGACTTGAGTCTGACGAGACTTGTGTCTGATGAGACTTGTGACTGACGAGACTTGTGACTGATGTAGACGTGTCGCCAGTCAATACTTCAATACTTCAGCTTCGTATCGACTACGAGCAACTGACATGCTTAATTAGGAAAATGATCTATCCCGATAACCGTTTGTCTGCAATGAATGCGACAAGAACACGTCGCAGTTTGGACGTTTCTTGGAACAAGTAAACAGATTTACTTCGTCAATGTGCGACGCAGCGGTTTGGGTATCGCCGGCTACATAAATATGATAAATGATTTCCACGCGAATCACCACGTTTAGATACAATACAGGTAATCTAAGTCACAATTAGATCGCACGTGACCGGACACGAGCGAGGACGATAAGAACCATTGAATATTGCAACAAGCCGCATAGGAAACCTATTTTGTTATTATTTCGTAGTTATTATGATGGGCTATATGATTGTTTAAAATATGAATCATTGCATTTATTTGTAGGCAGGAACGCTGTAGACGAATGAGCGCGAGCAACTGCTACTAGGCATCAACAGTAGCTGCTCGTTGTTTTACCATTTTTATTTTCGCTATCAGTGGCAAATCAACACGTCGCTTTCCACGTTAATCCAGGGCGACGTGTTAGTTTGAATAAAAACTTACATTCCATATTTTAGTTCAATGTTGTTACTAAAATAATTATTAATCACCACTGTTAAACTTTATCCCCGAAAACTGAGTTAAATTTTTAAAGTCGTTTATAAATGTTTTGTATTAGCATTATTTATCACTTTACGCGAATGTCACTGGCCGAACGTGGTTCTCCTTTGTTGCTGCGTAGAAGGGAACTAGATGTTCCTGATTACCCCAGAGAGTTATTGAACACTGGTCAATTCAGACTACATGTCGTAGAATTACGAAACAATGAGATGACAATAAAAAGAAACAGACTTCGAGTACATCTAGATATTATTGGTCATTCATATAATATATATATATATATATATATATATATATATATATATATATATATATATATATATATATATATATATATATATATATATATATATATATATATATATATATATATATTCGAGTACACCTAGATATTATTGGTCATTCATATATATATATATATATATATATATATATATATATATATATATATATATATATATATATATATATATATGAATGAATGAGCAATATATATATATATATATATAAGTTTCCTTGTAGCATCACTGCACATTGAACTCATCACGGCAACATAGAACAAATACATAAATAGGACAGAGAGGGGGAGTAGATAGACTGTTAAAACGACGAGGTAACGATTGAAAGGGAGATAGAGTCGGAGACACACACGCATACGCAAGCACGCATGCATACACACACACACACACACACACACACACACACACACACAGTATATCGTAAACACGATGACATGTATGCAGACATAGCCGTCGATTGTTCTTTTGCCCAAGTTGGTGCTTTTTTAACCGCAACAAAAAGTTGTGTTTTATTGACTGACATTTGCAGACAAAAGAATTACTCCTCCACACGCTAGATTTCTTCCGCTGTTGTTTTTATATATAGTCTGTCGCATGTGAGTGTTAACACGCATGGTGGGTTTGAGAAAATACAGAAGCCTTTAGGCCCACACAATTGTGTCATGACAAATGGAATTTTCCTCGAATTAGTTATTAAGACATCTACCATCTACATTCAATTTAGTATTACGAACTTATTAACAACCCAATAATTTGGTGTCTTGCTTATTTATACCTTTATTAATGTTTCATAATGAACAAGTATATGTTTCATAAAATGAGACATGGGCCTTTAAAACTAGATATAATCAGTCGTTACTGCCACGTGTGTGGTATAATTAACAAACTACCAAATACTAAATATATTACGTGCTAACGCTCTGTGGCTCCGACACGAACCAGGATGCTAGTTGGTATCTTTATAGCGAATACAACAATCGCCTAATGCGACGCTGTCGTAGAGATGGCTTCAAGTGTATATGGTAGGTTGTATTCTGAAGATCGTTAAGTTTATGGTAACTATCTTTACTTACCGTGGCTGCTCATCCTTTAGACTGTTTGTTGTTGGGCGATGTCTCTTTTATATGGCGTACTACCAACATACAAGAAGACATGTTCGTAGTAAATGGGTAATCATTCGAACTGTGGTCAAAGATGCAGTCTTTTGAGAGTATCGTCCAACGCATATCATACAACGATGGATATTTGGAACCTCTCTGTTCGTGTGTGCGTACGTGCGTGCGCGCGTGCGTCAAATGTGTTGTTACATAGATGATCATCCGGGTCTTACGACGGTTCAACATTTCACTACTCACCTGGTACACCTGGTATACCTGATTATACGAACAGTAACTCAATTTCTCTGGGATGCGTTCAACATCGCCGCTGTCGCTACGCGACGACTATTACATACGCATGAGTACATCACTTTCCAGGTATTCCTTTGCACAGCTTAGTGACCTGCAGTAAAGTGGACCGTACGAAATTGTCGAGAACTCCGATCATCCAGCTATATAGCCTCACTCTCTGCCATTGTGCTTACGACACCTTCCAATACAATACACCGCAATACAGTGCTATGCATAGCTAGCGCACAAATAAATCACAGAGACATTGCAAATACTTACCTGTTGACAGCAAAATGGTTAATGACGAATTAATCACCGTCAGCCGGTTGTCTTGCCTTCTGATCGATCGTTCTATTGATTACCATTGATCGCGCGCACTTACGCGCGTGTCAGACCGTAGGTGTGCAGCGAGAGTAGCCGAGGGCATGTCGGCGCGCCGTTCCTCTAATAGAAGAACTAATATAAAGGCTCACTAATCACGGCTTTAGCAGCATCATAGGAAGATTTGATAAAGATGCCGGATAATTAACTGGACGGCATGCTAAGAAGATGTGTCAAGTAAAATTGCGCTACAGCGGTAGTTAGCAACCTTCGTCGCTAATGAACAGCTACAGTCGTATAAACCGCGTTTTGTTTACTATCGTGATCTTTTAACTGTTAATGTTATCGAAAATACATTTTTGACTTTTGAAATACCTACACATTTATACGTCGTGAAATGGGCTTATCAGCCAATTTTACGACAGACAAATATCACTTCATAATAATTAGCAACGAGAAATGCAAAATATTTACTGGCATTTATCTGAACTCCACGTAATGAATGATTGTATGATGTCATTGTATATACAGATTTGTTAGTTGACACTACCAAATTACTCATGGCGCCTGTTATGGATTCCTTAACAATAATTTGTCAGCAAAACAAAAATAACATCACCAGAACGCACAAATCGGTTGGGTGGTGATTGTTTCGTGCGCTCAACAAAACTAATCGCTGTAAATTGTTAGGTGCCAAATAATTAATTCGATTCAAGATATGTCAACCACTCGATGATGTAGATATACAAAGACAGGTAACGGAAGAACACTGTGCAGTAACGAGATGAACACTTCTAAAACATAAATATAACAACATTATGATTTACATAAATATTTAATCGATAACGACCCTAAACGTAAGGCACTGGCGAAGAACACTACATCCGGTAGATTCTATTGAAACTAGTGTTTATGCAAATTTGTGGACACTCAATGCTTTGCTTATATATATATCTTTCGTGAACGGTTCTAACGAGTGATATCACCTTTCCTCGTAAGACCCAAGTAAAGAAGGCAAGTCCAGTGTTCATCCCTTCCTGCACCGGCATTTCATTTGCCTCATATTCATGGGACATCTCGATTGATCGCGGCCGTACATTTAATAAGATTACTACCCCAAACTACAAGTTCCATTGGCTTATCGAGAATCCAACAATTTTATCATCTATGTATAGCCCGCACTTAAAAGATATATGTCAATTCGAATTTCAAACATATTCACACTACTAGTGTTAGCACAATCATTTCACAGTTTGTTTCATTTATTTGTCACACTCTGTGAGAATGAGCAATTTCTCGCGTCCAACCTACACTGTTCCTTAATTAATGCTGCTTTGGGTCTTGTGGTTCTACTGCCTTGTTTAAGTTTGAAAAGCATATTCCTATGGATATCCTCATTATCCATTCACTATTTTAAACACTTCTATTTGGTCTCATCTTAGTCTCCTGGTCTCTAGTGTTATCAAACCACATTCTAATAAACGCTTTCATAACTAAGGTCTCTCAATTCAGGAATTAGTTTAGTTGCTCTTCGTTGTAGCCTTTCTAGTTTATCTCTCCTTCTTTCTAGCTCATATACGGCCTCCAAGCTTGTAAACTGCCTCCAAGCTTGTATTCGGCCTCCATGCTTGTATTCGGCCTCCATGCTTGTATACGGCCTCCATGCTTGTATACGGCCTCCATGCTTATATACGGCCTCCATACTTGTATACGGCCTCCATGCTTATATACTGCCTCCATGCTTGTACACGGCCTCCATGCTTATACACGGCCTCCATGCTTGTACACGGCCTCCATGCTTATATACGGCCTCCATGCTTATATACGGCCTCCATGCGTGTATACGGCCTCCATGCTTGTACACGGCCTCCATGCTTGTACACGGCCTCCATGCTTATACACGGCCTCCATGCTTGTATACGGTCTCCATGCGTGTATACGGCCTCCATGCTTGTACACGGCCTCCATGCTTGTATACGGCATCCATGCTTATACACGGCATCCATGCTTGTACACGGCCTCCATGCTTGTATACGGCCTCCATGCTTATACACGGCCTCCATGCTTGTACACGGCCTCCATGCTTATATACGGCCTCCATGCTTGTATACAGCCTCCATGCGTGTATACGGCCTCCATGCTTGTACACGGCCTCCATGCTTATATACGGCCTCCATGCTTGTATACGGCCTCCATGCTTGTACACGGCCTCCATGCTTGTACACGGCCTCCATGCTTGTATACAGCCTCCATGCTTGTACACGGCCTCCATGCTTGTATACGGCCTCCATGCGTGTATACGGCCTCCATGCTTGTATACAGCCTCCATGCGTGTATACGGCCTCCATGCTTGTATACGGCCTCCATGCTTGTATACGGCCTCCATGCTTGTAAACGGCCTCCATGCTTGTACACGGCCTCCATGCTTGTACAAGGCCTCCATGCTTGTACACGGCCTCCATGCTTGTACACGGCCTCCATGCTTGTATACAGCCTCCATGCTTGTACACGGCCTCCATGCTTGTACACAGCCTCCATACTTGTATACAGCCTCCATGCTTGTACACGGCCTCCATGCTTGTACAAGGCCTCCATGCTTGTAAACGGCCTCCATGCTTGTACACGGCTTCCATGCTTGTATACAGCCTCCATGCTTGTACACGGCCTCCATGCTTGTACACAGCCTCCATACTTGTATACAGCCTCCATGCTTGTACACGGCCTCCATGCTTGTACACAGCCTCCATGCTTGTACACGGCCTCCATGCTTGTACACTGCCTCCATGCTTGTATACAGCCTCCATGCTTGTACACGGCCTCCATGCTTGTACACAGCCTCCATGCTTGTACACGGCCTCCATGCTTGTATACAGCCTCCATGCTTGTACACGGCCTCCATGCTTGTACACAGCCTCCATACTTGTATATAGCCTCCATGCTTGTACGCGGCCTCCATGCTTGTATATGAGTACTTTTCTTGTGTGGTTCTACCTAGTACAGCATCCCCTTTTTTATATTGTTCGTCCATGTTTCCATGTCCTGTGTTTATGCATTTACACTTCTTAAATTTGAGTAACATTTGCCATTTTTCTGACCATTTAACCAATTTATCTAGATTACCCGAAATGTTCCTTTTGTACTTTCAATTCTCAGTTAGTGGCAGGGTCCTACCATCGAATGGTCCTGCCATAGTCAAGTGATCGAATTCCTACTGTGCGTAGTAAGCATCTGCCGCCGGTTAACAGTCGAGTGTTTCTTAGATTTGATTCAGCTTTCAGAGATTCAAATAGAACAGAGGGCATCAAGTTTAACCCCTAGAATCTAACCTCTAGAGCATAACCCTTAGAGTCTAACCCCTAGAGTCTAACCCTGCAACTGGAACGAGAAAACATAATATTACCGAATTTACTCGACAAAAGTTGACGCTCGAAGTAAAAGGCACACGGTATTATTCCAGAAACAAGATTCTATATATGTAGTACTACTTGATCAGTCAACATGCAAGGTGTCTGTATTTACAATTCGCTTTAAAACGGCAATAGTAACTGCATACATACCGCTGTGTAGGGAAAATAGTTGTTTAGTACGAGAGCGAATCTGCAAAGCTGCACTTATGATTAACTGAACAATATGTGCTACTAACTATGCATTTATCTGTCTTATTCGTCCTCCTGCATAAAGCCAATAACTATAAATTACTAGCTTACTATAAATGCGACAAAACACGACAGAATATGCTGCTTCACCTGTCGAGAGTTGAGCTCGCAGTCAGTGCGACCTGACACTGCTATAACCCAACCTCGACGCATTGTCTTTTCTTTTCTCTACGCCTACATTGTTTTCAAATATCAACAGCACAACTGTTTGTTTTATTGCGTTATTACACCCATACGTTGCTAGATTACACCCATACGTTGCTATATTACACCCATACGTTGCTACATTACACCCATACGTTGCTATATTACACCCAGACGTTGCTATATTACACCCAGACGTTGCTATTTTACACCCAGACTTTGCTATATCACACCCAGACGTTGCTATATTACACCCAGACGTTGCTATGTTACACCCAGACGTTGCTATGTTACACAAGACGTTGCTATGTTGCACCTAGACGTTGCTATGTTACACCCATACGTTGCTATATTACACCCAGACGTTGCTATATTACACCCATATGTTGCTCTATTACACCCAGACGTTGCTATGTTACACCCATACGTTTCTATATTACACCCAGACGTTGCTATATTACACCCATATGTTGCTATATTACACCCAGACGTTGCTATGTTACACCCATACGTTGTGATATTACACCCAAACGTTGCTATATTACACCCAGACGTTGCTATATTACACCCAGACGTTGCTATATTACACCCATATGTTGCTCTATTACACCCAGACGTTGCTATATTACACCCAGACGTTGCTATATTGCACCCAGACGTTGATATATTGCACCCAGACGTTGCTATAGTACACCCAGACGTTACTATATTACACCCATACGTTTCTATATTACACCCAGACGTTGCTATATTACACCCATATGTTGCTATATTACACCCATACGTTGCTATATTACACCCATACGTTGGTATATTACACCCATACGTTGCTATATTACACCCAGGCGTTGCTATATTACACCCAGACGGTGCTATATTACACCCAGACGTTGCTATGTTGCACCCATATTTTGCTATATTGCACCCAATCGTTGTTATATTACACCCTGACGTTGCTATATTACACCCAAACGTTGCTATATTACACCCATACGTTGCTATATTACACCCAGACGTTGCTATATTGCTTGGCTTCTCATCAGATCCCACTAACATTATTTATGTAAAGTGTTGCAATGCAGTTTGTGGAAGAAAATGTTTTTTTCATAGTCTGGGAGCAGTAACATTGTTTCTTTTGAAATGTATATATATATATCAGGATATGTCGTGACCAGTCATATTCGAATGTCGTAAAATCACAGAAGAGTCTTTGATTGATTTTATCACCGTCGGTGCGGAAATTATACGCCTGGCATTTCTCCAAATTAATTCGAGATTAATTTCGAAAAAAGCAGCAACTGGAGCGGCTCTTGCACGCACGCTTCAGAATTGTGCGGACGTTTTGTTAATATCTATAATTGAATTCTGCCAACTTGACATCCGTGGAATTGGGGAATTATTTTCGACTAAACTATGTAGTTTATAGAAATACGCATTTACGTGAACTAATTCATAACACAAATAATAATAATCATCATCATCAACAGGTGGCGTGTCTGTTTCAGGAGTAAGCGATCATGTCTCTCCATTTTCAACGCTCATAGGCGTTTTGTAATAGTTATATTGTGCTCTTCCTTAGACCGCCAATGGTTGTCTACCTCTGCTTCTTTCCCCCTCAATCTTTCCCGATGTCACCAGATGTTCTAGATTTCTCTTTTTCGTCACTTCACCGAGACTTCTGCCTCTGGTTTTTTATTTTGCACATGATCTTCCATTTTTCGTTAGCTGGTCTTAGAATATCTTCAAATTCAAATAGTCGTTTAGTTATGTTATGGTCAGTTTGTTATGCGAGACGATTGTGCGTACATTTGAAAAATTCGTGTTGTTATATGTTATATATAATGTTTGTTGACTAATACAATATAAAAACTGAGCCACTATTGATCGATGGTCTATGCATTCTTTCTTCACCGCCTTTCATGACGCAACTGTGGTTTATAAATGTTCTTGAAAGACGCACGCGGAGCATTGATATTAGGGCCAATTTGTTAGAATGTGTCATTCGCAGACATTGTGACACTGTCGCGCAATGGTAGTATATATATATATATATATATATATATATATATATATATATATATATATATATATATATATATATATATATATATATATATATATATATATATATATATATATATATATATATATATATATATATATATATATACAAATAATAAAATTATTTTAATCGGCATATATTATCAAACGTACATTATATACAATATATTATACTACAAACATCGCTACACTGCGAGTATAATTTAATTATGTTGAAATAATAAAGAAAATGATTCACTCGAACACGATTCAAATATCGCTCGGAAACGATTCACCCATCGCCCTAACACGACTCACACCCTACTTTTGCCCCAGCACCCCTCGAGAGTCCATTCTTTCCTGCCATTTATATGTCCGTGCTTTCCTGCCGCTCAAGTCGACCCCGCCCTCCCACGACGCTCCAGCTCGCCCTCACACGACACTCCAGCTCGCCCTCACACGACGCTCCAGCTCGCCCTCACACGACGCTCCAGCCCGCCCTCACACGATGCTCCAGCTCGCCCTCACACGACGCTCCAGCCCCCCTCACACGACGCTCCAGCTCGCCCTCACACGACGCTACAGCCCCCCCTCACACGACGCTCCAGCTCGCCCTCCGCTGCGCACGTCGCTCGACTATTCAGCACTAGCTGGTTCTGCATGATATAATTTAACCCAATTGTTACAACAAAATTACAATAAATGAACAAAGAATATGTAATAAGTATACAAGACGAGCAGTGTAATCTGACTGATTATGTCTACAGAGAACCCTCTGTGCAGCTCTTGTCTTCTGACTGTTACCCTCATTATAGCAAACAAGAAACTAGCAAGCACTGCATCATTCACCTTGTAAACGCAGTAAGAATCACGTGTTTCCTTTAATAACACACATCTGCTTTGTTTAACAAGAATGAGTGACATTGTGAACCACAGTTGCAGCAAATTTCCCATACGACCGGTTTCTTTCTCTCTTATATACAAACTCACATGATTTATTGACTAGCAAAAAGAATACTTACGCCAGTCGCTCTGGCAATGTTCAAACGGTACATATACTATTTCAGTAGTAGCCTTCTCGTGATGTTCAAACGTACAATTGTAATTTCAGTAGTAGTCGCCTTCTCGCGACATACCACTGGCCGACCTCAGTTAGATCAGTCCCGAGCGTATGTATAGTCCACCAGTCAGTGATACGCTTCAGTAAACATTACTGGCCTGTTACCTAACATGATGTGCATTGCCAGGACTACCTCCTAGCATGGCTCAACAATAGCTATAGAAGACATGTTACATAAGATAATGGCTATCACTACGACTGTAATGTAAAGATAAAATAAATGTATAATATTCACATTTTCACAACCCAGTGTAGTATGGAGTGTCTACCGTTTTGATTACTACTGGAACTTCAATCACTCTTCCGTCCATCAACACACGACATCTGGTCTCTCCTGTGAAGTTATCTGGGTGAAAAAGATCCTTTCTAATGACGCTATCACGTAAGACTTCAACCAAGTCTGGTCGACCACTTACTTGTCCTATAGTGACTACCTTTATGTTGGTCACAAGTCTGGTCGACCACTTACTTGTCCTATAGTGACTACCTTTACGTTGGTCGCAAGTCTGGTCGACCACTTACTTGTCCTATAGTGACTACCTTTATGTTGGTCACAAGTCTGGTCGACCACTTACTTGTCCTATAGTGACTACCTTTATGTTGGTCACAAGTCTGGTCGACCACTTACTTGTCCTATAGTGACTACCTTTATGTTGGTCACAAGTCTGGTCGACCACTTACTTGTCCTATAGTGACTACCTTTACGTTGGTCACAAGTCTGGTCGACCACTTACTTGTCCTATAATGACTACCTTTTTGTTGGTCACAAGTCTGGTCGACCACTTACTTGTCCTATAGTGACTACCTTTATGTTGGTCACAAGTCTGGTCGACCACTTACTTGTCCTATAGTGACTACCTTTATGTTGGTCACAAGTCTGGTCGACCACTTACTTGTCCTATAGTGACTACCTTTATGTTGGTCAAATGTCAATATTGTACCGCTTTTATTTTCAATGTAGTTACCAACTCCAATCTGTTTCATGGTTAACTTTATGCCACCTTTAAAAAACAACGTGTGTTCACATTTGGTCCTACTCTGTTTTTTTGCTCCCAGATATAGGTGTCTTGTGCATGTTTTGAAGAAAATCTCGAGCATAGTGTTTAGGAGAACCACATATCCAACATGTACGACCGGTGCTAGATGTACTTGGATTGTACTGACGTGATTTCCCAATGTTGCTACGAAACCGATTCGGTTTTTGTTCTCTCTCTGGTCCTCTAACCCCACGACCTTCAGTCTTGCTCTTATCGGGCATCCACCAGTGTCTAAACGATTTGCGATGAGCTTTCAGATACTGCCCCTCAATAACACACATCTCCTTGAACGAGTCGGGTGTTCTTTCCTCAACGAACACTCGTAAGTCTGTGGAACCAATCCCTAACACTTGTTCATGGATTATTAAGTCTCGAACGCCATCAAATGTCCATGGAGTCTCATTCAACTCAATCCATCTATCTAGATAGCCTGTAACACGGTTTCCAAATTAGCTAAAACTCTCACCATCCTCAGGTTTTGCCTATCGAAACGTGTCCCTAAAGTCAGCGTCAGTCAGACGATAGCAATTTAACAATGCTACTTTCAGTAAATCACAGTCGTTACTGTCGTCAATGCTCATATGATGAAATCCTTCCAAAGCATTACCCTATAACAGGGAACTGAGGTTAGATGCCCATCGTTCTTTCGGCCATCCTTGCATTGCGGCGTATCCCTCAAAGCGATGCAAATATGTATCTAAGTCGTCAGTCGGTTCGTCGAAAGGGGGTAATTTTAGGAACAGCTCCACTAAACCCTCTAGTTGGATTCACCTGTTCTGATTGACCACTAGCGTTTAAGTAAGACCTAAGTTGGATTAATTCTAATTCATGACGTCGATCGATCAGCCTCCTTTTCCTCACGTTCACGCTCCTCTTTCTCACGTTCACGCTCCTCTTTCTCACGTTCACGCTCCTCTTTCTCACGTTCACGCTCCTCTTTCTCATGTTCACGCTCCTCTTTCTCACGTTCACGTTCCTCTTTCTCACGTTCACGCTCCTCTCTCTCACGTTCACGCTCCTCTCTCTCACGTTCACGCTCCTCTTTCTCACGTTCACGCTCCTCTTTATCACGTTCACGCTCCTCTTTCTCACGTTCACGCTCTTCTTTCTCACGTTCACGTTCCTCTTTCTCACGTTCACGCTCCTCTTTCTCACGTTCACGCTCCTCTTTCTCACGTTCACGCTCCTCTTCATCACGTTCACGCTCCTCTTTTCACGTTCACGCTTCTCTTCCTCACGTTCACGCTGTCTCGCTCCCTCTTCGCACAAAAGACGGACAACCCCTCTTCCTCTAATCCTGCCTGTTTAGCCAAATCTATTAGCTCTCTCAATTCATATGTAGCCATTATTTATCCGTCAATATATAAACAATGATATTCCGTAGTGGCTCAGAACGTAACTTTGGTATAACCCCGTAACTAAAAGTTATGATGCAATGACTGTAAACATTTGAATGACACAAAAGAAACATTATAATCATTTGCATTTGCAATTTAAGAGAACACGTGAAAAGGATGAAATCAGCTAACGTCATGGGAACGGGATACACATAGACTGCAAATGGCCCGCTTACCGATCTCCGACTGATGAACAGCTCATTGTTAGTCGTTTTCAGATACTGGTTTCGCCACCAAGTACCTTGTAAAAGTTATCGTTCTTTTATTCTGCATAATCGATATGTCCCCTGATGAACAAATCACGCAATAATTCAAGTACAGTAACAACCAACAGTGTAATCTACTATTGCGTTTCCAAAAGAATAATAATAATATATATATATATATATATATATATATATATATATATATATATATATATATATATATATATATATATATATATATATATATATATATATATATATATATATATATATATATATATATATATATATATATACAGACAGAGAGAAAGTGAGAGAGAGGTACATTGACAGAGAGGGAGATAGATAATAGTATAATTTGGTGCTAAGCAACTCACGAAAGGTTTGTTTGTAATATCTGAACCTGTCAAGTCGCTACTTCAAATGTACGGAAATAGACGAGTGGATAATGGCTACATATTTGTAAGTTCGTTCGACCAAACGTCGACTGAGATCCTATTATCACTAATGATCCTCTACATTGTCCTCGAATCACTAATGATCCTATACATTATCCTCGAATCACTAATGATCCTCTACATTGTTCTATTATGGTGCATTGAAGCCTCGATTTCCCCCTTTTCTAAGCCTAATGTCCATGTAAGTTATTGCTGGTTGCATAGTTTCCTCACTCAATGTTTTAGTGACCAGTGAACCAACCAATCGATGCACTGATTTATCCTCGCTCCTGGAGCAGTCGGCTAGGAAATGCATCATTCGCTCTCAGATCGTATCTGAGAGTTTTGGCAACTCCCCGTATAACTTTCTGTGCTGATTGTGATGTGCCGAATCCTTTGTATATTAACACAATTTTCTGATGTAGGTATCACTGTCCAGACTTCGCAGCCACACAGCAGCACAGGCCAAACTGTTTATGAAAAGACGTTGTTTCAGCTTTGTAGGGAGTGTTGACTTCCAGATCTTCGTAGGGTTTTTACTAGCCATTTACTAGCTATTTACTAGCCATTTACTAGCCATTCATGTGGCTGCCTGTTCTATGTTTTTTCTCATTGATGACCATATATTTCCCTAGACAAACATTTATTTTTATTCCCAATTTCGATTTGTTTAAATTCTGTTGTCGCATTGCTTGAGCCTGTGGAATTTCTTCCTACAAAAGTGCGAAGTCATCAACAAAGTCAAAATCTGTGACAACCACCGGCCCAACACGTCCTTTCTATTCGGAAGCATAAATCTTCTTATTTTCGAATAATGGCCGCCCTGAAAGTAAAATTGAGTATGACAACAAAGATATCTGACGCGAGGTTATCTCCTTCTAGCAATCCATCCAGAATCTGACGTGAGGTTGTCTCCTTCTAGCACTCCAACCAGAATCTGACGCGAGGCTGTCTCCTTTAGCACTCCAACCAGAATCTGACGCGAGGCTGTCTCCTTCTAGCACTCCATCCAGAATCTGACGCAAAGTTGTCTCTTTCTAGCACTCCAACCAGAATCTGACGCGAGGTTGTCTCCTTCTATCACTCCATCCAGAATCTGACGCGAGGTTGTCTCCTTCTAGCACTCCAACCAGAATCTGACGCGAGGTTGTCTCCTTCTAGCACTCCAACCAGAATCTGACGCGAGGCTGTCTCCTTCTAGCACTCCATCCAGAATCTGACGCAAGGTTGTCTCCTTCTAGCACTCCAAACAGAATCTGACGCGAGGTTGTCTCCTTCTATCACTGCATCCAGAATCTGACGCGAGGTTGTCTCCTTCTATCACTCAATACAGAATCTGATGCGAGGTTGTTTCCTTCTAGCACTCCATAAAAAAATTAATGCGAGGTTGTCTCCTTCTATCACTACATCCAGAAACTGACGCGAGGTTGTCTCCTTCTATCACTCCATCCAGAATTTGACGCGAGGTTGTCTCCTTCTATCACTCCATCCAGAATCTGACGCGAGGCTGTCTCCTTCTATCACTCCATCCAGAATCTGACGTGAGGTTGTCTCCTTCTAGCACTCCATCCATAATCTGATGCAAGGTTGTCTCCTTCTAGCACTCCATCCAGAATCTGACGTGAGGTTGTCTCCTTCTATCACTCCATCCAGAATCTGATGCGAGGTTGTCTCCTTCTATCACTCCATCCAGAATCTGACGTGAGGCTGTTTCCTTCTATCACTCCATCCAGAATCTGACGCGAGGTTGTCTCCTTCTATCACTCCATCCAGAATCTGATGCGAGGTTGTCTCCTTCTAGCACTCCATCCAGAATCTGATGCGAGGTTGTCTCCTTCTATCACTCCAACCAGAATCTGACGCGAGGTTGTCTCCTTCTATCACTCCAACCAGAATCTGACGCGCGGCTGTCTCCTTCTTGCACTCCATCCAGAATCTGACATGAGGTTGTCTCCTTCTAGCATTCCATCCAGAATCTGACGCGAGGCTGTCTCCTTCTATCACTCCATCCAGAATCTGACGCGAGGTTGTCTCCTTCTATCACTCCATCCAGAATCTGATGCGAGGTTGTCTCCTTCTAGCACTCCATCCAGAATCTGACGCGAGGCTGTCTCCTTCTATCACTCCATCCAGAATCTGACGCGAGGTTGTCTCCTTCTAGCACTCCATCCAGAATCTGACGCGAGGTTGTCTCCTTCTATCACTCCATCCAGAATCTGACGCGAGGCTGTCTCCTTCTATCACTCCATCCAGAATCTGACGCGAGGTTGTCTCCTTCTATCACTCCATCCAGAATCTGACGCGAGGCTGTCTCCTTCTATCACTCCATCCAGAATCTGACGCGAGGTTGTCTCCTTCTAGCACTCCATCCAGAATCTGACGCGAGGCTGTCTCCTTCTATCACTCCATCCAGAATCTGATGCGAGGTTGTCTCCTTCTAGCACTCCATCCAGAATCTGACGCGAGGCTGTCTCCTTCTATCACTCCAACCAGAATCTGACGCGAGGCTGTCTCCTTCTAGCACTCCATCCAGAATCTGACGCAAAGTTGTCTCTTTCTAGCACTCCAACCAGAATCTGACGCGAGGTTGTCTCCTTCTATCACTCCATCCAGAATCTGACGCGAGGTTGTCTCCTTCTAGCACTCCAACCAGAATCTGACGCGAGGTTGTCTCCTTCTAGCACTCCAACCAGAATCTGACGCGAGGCTGTCTCCTTCTAGCACTCCATCCAGAATCTGACGCAAGGTTGTCTCCTTCTAGCACTCCAAACAGAATCTGACGCGAGGTTGTCTCCTTCTATCACTGCATCCAGAATCTGACGCGAGGTTGTCTCCTTCTATCACTCAATACAGAATCTGATGCGAGGTTGTTTCCTTCTAGCACTCCATAAAAAATCTGATGCGAGGTTGTCTCCTTCTATCACTACATCCAGAAACTGACGCGAGGTTGTCTCCTTCTATCACTCCATCCAGAATCTGACGCGAGGTTGTCTCCTTCTATCACTCCATCCAGAATCTGATGCGAGGCTGTCTCCTTCTATCACTCCATCCAGAATCTGACGTGAGGTTGTCTCCTTCTAGCACTCCATCCATAATCTGATGCAAGGTTGTCTCCTTCTAGCACTCCATCCAGAATCTGACGCGAGGCTGTCTCCTTCTAGCACTCCATCCAGAATCTGACGCGAGGTTGTCTCCTTCTAGCACTCCATCCAGAATCTGACGCGAGGTTGTCTCCTTCTATCACTCCATCCAGAATCTGACGCGAGGTTGTCTCCTTCTATCACTCCATCCAGAATCTGACGCGAGGTTGTCTCCTTCTATCACTCCATCCAGAATCTGACGCGAGGCTGTCTCCTTCTATCACTCCATCCAGAATCTGACGCGAGGTTGTCTCCTTCTATCACTCCATCCAGAATCTGACGCGAGGTTGTCTCCTTCTATCACTCCATCTAGAATCTGATGCGAGGTTGTCTCCTTCTATCACTCCATCCAGAATCTGACGCGAGGTTGTCTCCTTCTATCACTCCAGGCTGTCTCCTTCTATCGCTCCATCCAGAATCTGATGCGAGGTTGTCTCCTTCTATCACTCCATCCAGAATCTGACGCGAGGCTGTCTCCTTCTATCACTCCATCCACAATCTGACGCAAGGTTGTCTCCTTCTATCACTCCATCCAGAGTCTGTCGCGAGGCTTTCCCTTCTAGAACTCGATCCAGAATCTGACGCAAGGCTTCTCCTTCTAGCACTCCATAAAGAATCTGATGCGAGGTTGTCTCCTTCAATCACTCCATCCAGAAACTGATGCGAGGTTGTCTCCTTCTATCACTCCATCCAGAATCTGACGCGAGGTTGTCTCCTTCTATCACTCCATCCAGAATCTGATGCGAGGTTATCTCCTTCTAGCACTCCATCCTCAATCTGACGTGAGGCTGTCTCCTTCTAGCACTCCATCCATAATCTGATGTGAGGTTGTCTCCTTCTAGCACTCCATCCAGAATCTGACGCGAGGCTGTCTCCTTCTAGCACTCCATCCAGAATCTGATGCGAGGTTGTCTCCTTCTAGCACTCCATCCAGAATCTGACGCGAGGCTGTCTCCTTCTATCACTCCATCCAGAATCTGACGCGAGGTTGTCTCCTTCTATCACTCCAACCAGAATCTGACGCGAGGTTGTCTCCTTCTAGCACTCCATCCAGAATCTGACGCGAGGTTGTCTCCTTCTATCACTCCATCCAGAATCTGACGCGAGGTTGTCTCCTTCTATCACTCCATCCAGAATCTGACGCGAGGTTGTCTCCTTCTATCACTCCATCCAGAATCTGACGCGAGGTTGTCTCCTTCTATCACTCCATCCAGAATCTGATGCGAGGCTGTCTCCTTCTATCACTCCATCCAGAATCTGATGCGAGGTTGTCTCCTTCTATCACTCCATCCAGAATCTGATGCGAGGTTATCTCCTTCTATCACTCCATCCACAATCTGACGCGAGGCTGTCTCCTTCTAGCACTCCATCCAGAATCTGACGCGAGGTTGTCTCCTTCTATCACTCCATCCAGAATCTGATGCGAGGTTGTCTCCTTCTAGCACTCCATCCAGAATCTGACGCGAGGTTGTCTCCTTCTATCACTCCAACCAGAATCTGACGCGAGGTTGTCTCCTTCTATCACTCCAACCAGAATCTGACGCGAGGTTGTCTCCTTCTATCACTCCATCCAGAATCTGACGCGAGGTTGTCTCCTTCTAGCACTCCATCCAGAATCTGATGCAAGGTTGTCTCCTTCTAGCACTCCATCCAGAATCTGACGCGAGGTTGTCTCCTTCTAGCACTCCATCCAGAATCTGACGCGAGGCTGTCTCCTTCTATCACCCATCCAGAATCTGATGCGAGGTTGTCTCCTTCTAGCACTCCATCCAGAATCTGACGCGAGGCTGTCTCCTTCTATCACTCCATCCAGAATCTGATGCGAGGTTGTCTCCTTCTAGCACTCCAACCAGAATCTGACGCGAGGCTGTCTCCTTCTAGCACTCCATCCAGAATCTGAAGCGAGGTTGTCTCCTTCTATCACTCCATCCAGAATCTGACGCGAGGTTGTCTCCTTCTATCACTCCATCCATAATCTGATGCGAGGTTGTCTCCTTCTAGCACTCCATCCAGAATCTGACGCGAGGTTGTCTCCTTCTAACACTCCATCCAGAATCTGATGCGAGGCTGTCTCCTTCTATCACTCCATCCAGAATCTGATGCGAGGTTGTCTCCTTCTATCACTCCATCCAGAATCTGACGCGAGGCTGTCTCCTTCTATCACTCCATCCAGAATCTGATGCGAGGTTGTCTCCTTCTAGCACTCCATCCAGAATCTGACGCGAGGCTGTCTCCTTCTATCACTCCTTCCAGAATCTGACGCGAGGTTGTCTCCTTCTATCACTCCATCCAGAATCTGACGCGAGGTTGTCTCCTTCTATCACTCCATCCAGAATCTGATTCGAGGTTGTCTCCTTCTAGCACTCTAACCAGAATCTGACGCGAGGCTGTCTCCTTCTATCACTCCATCCAGAATCTGACGCAAGGTTGTCTCCTTCTATCACTCCATCCAGAGTCTGTCGCGAGGCTTTCTCCTTCTATCACTCGATCCAGAATCTGACGCAAGGTTTCTCCTTCTAGCACTCCATAAAAAATCTGATGCGAGGTTGTCTCCTTCAATCACTCCATCCAGAAACTGATGCGAGGTTGTCTCCTTCTATCACTCCATCCAGAATCTGACGCGAGGTTGTCTCCTTCTATCACTCCATCCAGAATCTGATGCGAGGTTATCTCCTTCTATCACTCCATCCTCAATCTGACGTGAGGCTGTCTCCTTCTAGCACTCCATCCATAATCTGATGTGAGGTTGTCTCCTTCTAGCACTCCATCCAGAATCTGACGCGAGGCTGTCTCCTTCTAGCACTCCATCCAGAATCTGATGCGAGGTTGTCTACTTCTAGCACTCCAACCAGAATCTGACGCGAGGCTGTCTCCTTCTACCACTCCATCCAGAATCTGACGCGAGGTTGTCTCCTTCTATCACTCCAACCAGAATCTGACGCGAGGTTGTCTCCTTCTATCACTCCAACCAGAATCTGACGCGCGGCTGTCTCCTTGTAGCATTCCATCCAGAATCTGACGCGAGGCTGTCTCCTTCTATCACTCCATCCAGAATCTGACGCGAGGTTGTCTCCTTCTATCACTCCATCTAGAATCTGATGCGAGGTTGTCTCCTTCTATCACTCCGTCCAGAATCTAATGTGAGGCTGTCTCCTTCTATCACTCCATCCAGAATCTGATGCGAGGTTGTCTCCTTCTATCACTCCATCCAGAATCTGATGCGAGGTTATCTCCTTCTATCACTCCATCCACAATCTGACGCGAGGCTGTCTCCTTCTATCACTCCATCCAGAATCTGATGCGAGGTTGTCTCCTTCTAGCACTCCAACCAGAATCTGACGCGAGGCTGTCTCCTTCTAGCACTCCATCCAGAATCTGACGCGAGGTTGTCTCCTTCTATCACTCCATCCAGAATCTGACGCGAGGTTGTCTCCTTCTATCACTCCAACCAGAATCTGATGCGAGGCTGTCTCCTTCTATCACTCCATCCAGAATCTGACGTGAGGTTGTCTCCTTCTAGCACTCCATCCAGAATCTGATGCAAGGTTGTCTCCTTCTAGCACTCCATCCAGAATCTGACGCGAGGTTGTCTCCTTCTAGCACTCCATCCAGAATCTGACGCGAGGCTGTCTCCTTCTATCACTCCATCCAGAATCTGAAGCGAGGTTGTCTCCTTCTAGCACTCCATCCAGAATCTGACGCGAGGCTGTCTCCTTCTATCACTCCATCCAGAATCTGATGCGAGGTTGTCTCCTTCTAGCACTCCATCCAGAATCTGACGCGAGGCTGTCTCCTTCTAGCACTCCATCCAGAATCTGAAGCGAGGTTGTCTCCTTCTATCACTCCATCCAGAATCTGATGCGAGGTTGTCTCCTTCTATCACTCCATCCAGAATCTGACGCGAGGTTGTCTCCTTCTATCACTCCATCCAGAATCTGATGCGAGGTTGTCTCCTTCTAGCACTCCATCCAGAATCTGACGCGAGGCTGTCTCCTTCTATCACTCCATCCAGAATCTGACGCAAGGTTGTCTCCTTCTATCACTCCATCCAGAATCTGTCGCGAGGCTTTCTCCTTCTATCACTCGATCCAGAATCTGACGCAAGGTTTCTCCTTCTAGCACTCCATAAAAAATCTGATGCGAGGTTGTCTCCTTCAATCACTCCATCCAGAAACTGATGCGAGGTTGTCTCCTTCTATCACTCCATCCAGAATCTGACGCGAGGTTGTCTCCTTCTATCACTCCATCCAGAATCTGATGCGAGGTTATCTCCTTCTATCACTCCATCCTCAATCTGACGTGAGGCTGTCTCCTTCTAGCACTCCATCCATAATCTGATGTGAGGTTGTCTCCTTCTAGAACTCCAACCAGAATCTGACACGAGGCTGTCTCCTTCTAGCACTCCATCCAGAATCTGAAGCGAGGTTGTCTCCTTCTATCACTCCAACCAGAATCTGACGCGAGGTTGTCTCCTTCTATCACTCCATCCAGAATCTGATGCGAGGTTATCTCCTTCTATCACTCCAACCTCAATCTGACGCGAGGCTGTCTCCTTCTAGCACTCCATCCAGAATCTGATGTGAGGTTGTCTCCTTCTAGAACTCCAACCAGAATCTCACACGAGGCTGTCTCCTTCTAGCACTCCATCCAGAATCTGAAGCGAGGTTGTCTCCTTCTATCACTCCAACCAGAATCTGACGCGAGGTTGTCTCCTTCTATCACTCCATCCATAATCTGATGCGAGGTTGTCTCCTTCTAGCACTCCATCCAGAATCTGACGCGAGGTTGTCTCCTTCTAACACTCCATCCAGAATCTGACGCGAGGCTGTCTCCTTCTATCACTCCATCCAGAATCTGATGCGAGGTTGTCTCCTTCTATCACTCCATCCAGAATCTGACGCGAGGCTGTCTCCTTCTATCACTCCATCCAGAATCTGACGCGAGGTTGTCTCCTTCTAGCACTCCATCCAGAATCTGACGCGAGGCTGTCTCCTTCTATCACTCCATCCAGAATCTGATGCGAGGTTGTCTCCTTCTAGCACTCCATCCAGAATCTGACGCGAGGTTGTCTCCTTCTATCACTCCATCCAGAATCTGACGCGAGGTTGTCTCCTTCTATCACTCCATCCAGAATCTGATGCGAGGTTGTCTCCTTCTATCACTCCATCCAGAATCTGACGCGAGGCTGTCTCCTTCTATCACTCCATCCAGAATCTGATGCGAGGTTGTCTCCTTCTAGCACTCCATCCAGAATCTGACGCGAGGCTGTCTCCTTCTATCACTCCATCCAGAATCTGACGCGAGGTTGTCTCCTTCTAGCACTCCATCCAGAATCTGACGCGAGGTTGTCTCCTTCTATCACTCCATCCAGAATCTGATTCGAGGTTGTCTCCTTCTAGCACTCTAACCAGAATCTGACGCGAGGCTGTCTCCTTCTATCACTCCATCCAGAATCTGACGCAAGGTTGTCTCCTTCTATCACTCCATCCAGAGTCTGTCGCGAGGCTTTCTCCTTCTATCACTCGATCCAGAATCTGACGCAAGGTTTCTCCTTCTAGCACTCCATAAAAAATCTGATGCGAGGTTGTCTCCTTCAATCACTCCATCCAGAAACTGATGCGAGGTTGTCTCCTTCTATCACTCCATCCAGAATCTGACGCGAGGTTGTCTCCTTCTATCACTCCATCCAGAATCTGACGCGAGGATGTCTCCTTCTATCACTCCATCCAGAATCTGACGCGAGGCTGTCTCCTTCTAGCACTCCATCCAGAATCTGATGCGAGGTTGTCTCCTTCTAGCACTCCATCCAGAATCTGACGCGAGGCTGTCTCCTTCTAGCACTCCATCCAGAATCTGATGCGAGGTTGTCTACTTCTAGCACTCCAACCAGAATCTGACGCGAGGCTGTCTCCTTCTACCACTCCATCCAGAATCTGACGCGAGGTTGTCTCCTTCTATCACTCCAACCAGAATCTGACGCGAGGTTGTCTCCTTCTATCACTCCAACCAGAATCTGACGCGCGGCTGTCTCCTTGTAGCATTCCATCCAGAATCTGACGCGAGGCTGTCTCCTTCTATCACTCCATCCAGAATCTGACGCGAGGTTGTCTCCTTCTATCACTCCATCTAGAATCTGATGCGAGGTTGTCTCCTTCTATCACTCCGTCCAGAATCTAATGTGAGGCTGTCTCCTTCTATCACTCCATCCAGAATCTGATGCGAGGTTGTCTCCTTCTATCACTCCATCCAGAATCTGATGCGAGGTTATCTCCTTCTATCACTCCATCCACAATCTGACGCGAGGCTGTCTCCTTCTAGCACTCCATCCAGAATCTGATGTGAGGTTGTCCCTTCTAGAACTCCAACCAGAATCTGACACGAGGCTGTCTCCTTCTAGCACTCCATCCAGAATCTGACGCGAGGTTGTCTACTTCTATCACTCCAACCAGAATCTGACGCGAGGTTGTCTCCTTCTATCACTCCAACCAGAATCTGATGCGAGGCTGTCTCCTTCTATCACTCCATCCAGAATCTGACGTGAGGTTGTCTCCTTCTAGCACTCCATCCAGAATCTGATGCAAGGTTGTCTCCTTCTAGCACTCCATCCAGAATCTGACGCGAGGTTGTCTCCTTCTAGCACTCCATCCAGAATCTGACGCGAGGCTGTCTCCTTCTATCACTCCATCCAGAATCTGATGCGAGGTTGTCTCCTTCTAGCACTCCATCCAGAATCTGACGCGAGGCTGTCTCCTTCTATCACTCCATCCAGAATCTGATGCGAGGTTGTCTCCTTCTAGCACTCCAACCAGAATCTGACGCGAGGCTGTCTCCTTCTAGCACTCCATCCAGAATCTGACGCGAGGTTGTCTCCTTCTATCACTCCAACCAGAATCTGACGCGAGGTTGTCTCCTTCTATCACTCCAACCAGAATCTGACGCTCGGCTGTCTCCTTCTTGCACTCCATCCAGAATCTGACGTGAGGTTGTCTCCTTCTAGCATTCCATCCAGAATCTGACGCGAGGCTGTCTCCTTCTATCACTCCATCCAGAATCTGCGGCGAGGTTGTCTCCTTCTATCACTCCATCTAGTATCTGATTCGAGGTTGTCTCCTTCTATCACTCCATCCAGAATCTGACGTGAGGCTGTTTCCTTCTATCACTCCATCCAGAATCTGAAGCGAGGTTGTCTCCTTCTAGCACTCCATCCAGAATCTGAGGCGAGGCTGTCTCCTTCTATCACTCCATCCAGAATCTGATGCGAGGTTATCTCCTTCTATCACTCCATCCTCAATCTGACGCGAGGCTGTCTCCTTCTAGCACTCCATCCAGAATCTGATGTGAGGTTGTCTCCTTCTAGAACTCCAACCAGAATCTGACACGAGGCTGTCTCCTTCTAGCACTCCATCCAGAATCTGAAGCGAGGTTGTCTCCTTCTATCACTCCAACCAGAATCTGACGCGAGGTTGTCTCCTTCTATCACTCCATCCAGAATCTGATGCGAGGTTATCTCCTTCTATCACTCCAACCTCAATCTGACGCGAGGCTGTCTCCTTCTAGCACTCCATCCAGAATCTGATGTGAGGTTGTCTCCTTCTAGAACTCCAACCAGAATCTGACACGAGGCTGTCTCCTTCTAGCACTCCATCCAGAATCTGAAGCGAGGTTGTCTCCTTCTATCACTCCATCCAGAATCTGATGTGAGGCTGTCTCCTTCTAGAACTCCAACCAGAATCTGACACGAGGCTGTCTCCTTCTAGCACTCCATCCAGAATCTGAAGCGAGGTTGTCTCCTTCTATCACTCCAACCAGAATCTGACGCGAGGTTGTCTCCTTCTATCACTCCATCCATAATCTGATGCGAGGTTGTCTCCTTCTAGCACTCCATCCAGAATCTGACGCGAGGTTGTCTCCTTCTAACACTCCATCCAGAATCTGATGCGAGGCTGTCTCCTTCTATCACTCCATCCAGAATCTGATGCGAGGTTGTCTCCTTCTATCACTCCATCCAGAATCTGACGCGAGGCTGTCTCCTTCTATCACTCCATCCAGAATCTGATGCGAGGTTGTCTCCTTCTAGCACTCCATCCAGAATCTGACGCGAGGCTGTCTCCTTCTATCACTCCTTCCAGAATCTGACGCGAGGTTGTCTCCTTCTAGCACTCCATCCAGAATCTGACGCGAGGTTGTCTCCTTCTATCACTCCATCCAGAATCTGATTCGAGGTTGTCTCCTTCTAGCACTCTAACCAGAATCTGACGCGAGGCTGTCTCCTTCTATCACTCCATCCAGAATCTGACGCAAGGTTGTCTCCTTCTATCACTCCATCCAGAATCTGTCGCGAGGCTTTCTCCTTCTATCACTCGATCCAGAATCTGACGCAAGGTTTCTCCTTCTAGCACTCCATAAAAAATCTGATGCGAGGTTGTCTCCTTCAATCACTCCATCCAGAAACTGATGCGAGGTTGTCTCCTTCTATCACTCCATCCAGAATCTGACGCGAGGTTGTCTCCTTCTATCACTCCATCCAGAATCTGATGCGAGGTTATCTCCTTCTATCACTCCATCCTCAATCTGACGTGAGGCTGTCTCCTTCTAGCACTCCATCCATAATCTGATGTGAGGTTGTCTCCTTCTAGCACTCCATCCAGAATCTGACGCGAGGCTGTCTCCTTCTATCACTCCATCCAGAATCTGAAGCGAGGTTGTCTCCTTCTATCACTCCAACCAGAATCTGACGCGAGGTTGTCTCCTTCTATCACTCCATCCAGAATCTGATGCGAGGTTGTCTCCTTCTATCACTCCATCCAGAATCTGACGCGAGGCTGTCTCCTTCTATCACTCCATCCAGAATCTGACGCGAGGTTGTCTCCTTCTAGCACTCCATCCAGAATCTGACGCGAGGCTGTCTCCTTCTATCACTCCATCCAGAATCTGATGCGAGGTTGTCTCCTTCTATCACTCCATCCAGAATCTGACGCGAGGTTGTCTCCTTCTATCACTCCATCCAGAATCTGATGCGAGGTTGTCTCCTTCTAGCACTCCATCCAGAATCTGACGCGAGGTTGTCTCCTTCTAACATTCCATCCAGAATCTGACGCGAGGCTGTCTCCTTCTATCACTCCATCCAGAATCTGATGCGAGGTTGTCTCCTTCTATCACTCCATCCAGAATCTGACGCGAGGCTGTCTCCTTCTATCACTCCATCCAGAATCTGACGCGAGGTTGTCTCCTTCTAGCACTCCATCCAGAATCTGACGCGAGGCTGTCTCCTTCTATCACTCCATCCAGAATCTGAGGCGAGGTTGTCTCCTTCTAGCACTCCATCCAGAATCTGACGCGAGGCTGTCTCCTGCTATCACTCCTTCCAGAATCTGACGCGAGGTTGTCTCCTTCTAGCACTCCATCAGAATCTGACGTGAGGTTGTCTCCTTCTATCACTCCATCCAGAATCTGATTCGAGGTTGTCTCCTTCTAGCACTCTAACCAGAATCTGACGCGAGGCTGTCTCCTTCTATCACTCCATCCAGAATCTGTCGCAAGGTTGTCTCCTTCTATCACTCCATCCAGAATCTGACGCGAGGCTTTCTCCTTCTATCACTCGATCCAGAATCTGACGCAAGGTTTCTCCTTCTAGCACTCCATAAAAAATCTGATGCGAGGTTGTCTCCTTCAATCACTCCATCCAGAAACTGATGCGAGGTTGTCTCCTTCTATCACTCCAACCAGAATCTTACGCGAGGTTGTCTCCTTCTATCACTCCATCCATAATCTGATGCGAGGTTGTCTCCTTCTAGCACTCCATCCAGAATCTGACGCGAGGTTGTCTCCTTCTAACATTCCATCCAGAATCTGACGCGAGGCTGTCTCCTTCTATCACTCCATCCATAATCTGATGCGAGGTTGTCTCCTTCTATCACTCCATCCAGAATCTGACGCGAGGCTGTCTCCTTCTATCACTCCATCCAGAATCTGACGCGAGGTTGTCTCCTTCTAGCACCCCATCCAGAATCTGACGCGAGGCTGTCTCCTTCTATCACTCCATCCAGAATCTGATGCGAGGTTGTCTCCTTCTAGCACTCCATCCAGAATCTGATGCGAGGCTGTCTCCTTCTATCACTCCTTCCAGAATCTGACGCGAGGTTGTCTCCTTCTAGCACTCCATCCAGAATCTGACGCGAGGTTGTCTCCTTCTATCACTCCATCCAGAATCTGATTCGAGGTTGTCTCCTTCTAGCACTCTAACCAGAATCTGACGCGAGGCTGTCTCCTTCTATCACTCCATCCAGAATCTGACGCAAGGTTGTCTCCTTCTATCACTCCATCCAGAATCTGTCGCGAGGCTTTCTCCTTCTATCACTCGATCCAGAATCTGACGCAAGGTTTCTCCTTCTAGCACTCCATAAAAAATCTGATGCGAGGTTGTCTCCTTCAATCACTCCATCCAGAAACTGATGCGAGGTTGTCTCCTTCTATCACTCCATCCAGAATCTGACGCGAGGTTGTCTCCTTCTATCACTCCATCCAGAATCTGATGCGAGGTTATCTCCTTCTATCACTCCATCCTCAATCTGACGCGAGGCTGTCTCATTCTAGCACTCCATCCATAATCTGATGTGAGGTTGTCTCCTTCTAGAACTCCAACCAGAATCTGACACGAGGCTGTCTCCTTCTAGCACTCCATCCAGAATCTGAAGCGAGGTTGTCTCCTTCTATCACTCCAACCAGAATCTGACGCGAGGTTGTCTCCTTCTATCACTCCATCCAGAATCTGATGCGAGGTTATCTCCTTCTATCACTCCATCCTCAATCTGACGCGAGGCTGTCTCCTTCTAGCACTCCATCCAGAATCTGATGTGAGGTTGTCTCCTTCTAGAACTCCAACCAGAATCTGACACGAGGCTGTCTCCTTCTAGCACTCCATCCAGAATCTGAAGCGAGGTTGTCTCCTTCTATCACTCCAACCAGAATCTGACGCGAGGTTGTCTCCTTCTATCACTCCATCCATAATCTGATGCGAGGTTGTCTCCTTCTAGCACTCCATCCAGAATCTGACGCGAGGTTGTCTCCTTCTAACATTCCATCCAGAATCTGACGCGAGGCTGTCTCCTTCTATCACTCCATCCAGAATCTGATGCGAGGTTGTCTCCTTCTATCACTCCATCCAGAATCTGACGCGAGGCTGTCTCCTTCTAACACTCCATCCAGAATCTGACGCGAGGTTGTCTCCTTCTAGCACTCCATTCAGAATCTGACGCGAGGCTGTCTCCTTCTATCACTCCATCCAGAATCTGATGCGAGGTTGTCTCCTTCTAGCACTCCATCCAGAATCTGACGTGAGGCTGTCTCCTTCTATCACTCCTTCCAGAATCTGACGCGAGGTTGTCTCCTTCTAGCACTCCATCCAGAATCTGACGTGAGGTTGTCTCCTTCTATCACTCCATCCAGAATCTGATTCGAGGTTGTCTCCTTCTAGCACTCTAACCAGAATCTGACGCGAGGCTGTCTCCTTCTATCACTCCATCCAGAATCTGACGCAAGGTTGTCTCCTTCTATCACTCCATCCAGAATCTGACGCGAGGCTGTCTCCTTCTATCACTCGATCCAGAATCTGACGCGAGGCTGTCTCCTTCTAGCACTCCATAAAAAATCTGATGCGAGGTTGTCTCCTTCAATCACTCCATCCAGAAACTGACGCGAGGTTGTCTCCTTCTATCACTCCATCCAGAATCTGATGCGAGGTTGTCTCCTTCTATCACTCCATCCAGAATCTGATGCGAGGTTGTCTCCTTCTAGCATTCCAACCAGAATCTGACGCGAGGCTCTCTCCTTCTATCACTCCATCCAGAATCTGACGCGAGGTTGTCTCCTTCTAGCACTCCATCCAGAATCTGACGCGAGGCTGTCTCCTTCTATCACTCCATCCAGAATCTGATGCGAGGTTGTCTCCTTCTAGCATTCCATCCAGAATCTGACGCGAGGCTGTCTCCTTCTATCACTCCATCCAGAATCTGATGCGAAGTTGTCTCCTTCTATCACTACATCCAGAATCTGACGCGAGGTTGTCTCCTTCTATCACTCCATCCAGAATCTGACGCGAGGCTGTCTCCTTCTATCACTACATCCAGAATCTATCCTGGCTATCGAATTTACACATTGATCAGGGGTATATTAAACCCCAAGTATATCGGGCATTTTGTTTAGTAGAGGGAGGTATTGACACCTTTCTTGAAATCTATGAAGATTATTATGGCGTATATATTGGGCCCTAATTCCCTCTATTAGACGGTGGAGAGCTAATGTGTCCGAATGTGTCCCAACGCGAAAGCTATTTTGGTTGCACCTCAAATCATTGTCAAGTTCAGGTCTTATTCAATTGAGATCATTATACTGAGAGATTTTGACTACAATTTAAGTTAAGCTGATGCCACGTTAATTCCCTTCCAGAATAAGAATGGCAACCATGTCGACAAAGGACCACTGGTCTGGCTTCTTCCCTTCTATCTCCCCCTCTCCCCTATCAAAGCCTGAATTGTGAATAATGTCATCAAGGTGACACGTCTTCAGTGCCTCTGCTGGCATGTTATCCTCGCCGCAGTTTTATCTTTCGACCAGGGACTTACTTACCTTATCGTACTCCTCGTGATCAAATTTTTCATCCTTGATATTTACATTGTGTAATATAGGGATGACCTCTACTTCTTCATCTGCGATATCTGAAGGACGTCTTAGAAGGACTGTACCAATTATATAGACACTCATCTTGTGTTCCCTTTTAGCTGCCCTTTCTCTGTCTCCCTTTGAGTTGATGAACCTCCAACTCTGATCATTGCTCAGTCCCTACATGTTCTACTTATCTGATCCTGCGAAACATATCCTCTTCTATGATCTTGTCGTATACTTTCTTAAGGTTATTCTTTGCTTGTTTATACTTCAGTTAGCATCAGAACACTTTGGCGACTTTCTCTCTGGCCTTAACTACTCGGGTAGCGCTTGAATATATTGGCCTCATTTCTCTGTTATTCATAGGAAAGGTTTTTTGTCTGGCTTCTTCCTTGGCTTTGATCGTTCATATTTTCTGTAGCATATTCGTAAATCTCTTGGAGAGGTTGAAACCTGTTGCGCACTTCGATAGCATATTGCTTTTGAAGGTAGATTGCCTATAGCGACTATTTGTCGATACCTTTTAGACGCTGCATCTAGGCTTGGGCGTTCACATTTACAGTTAGAATATCCCATTATTCCTTCATTACTGTTCCGTTCATTGTGTGTGTGCTTTTCCTGATCTTGTCCTGTACATTGCATGTGTACATGTGTACATGTGTACATGTGTACATGTGTACATGTGTACATGTGCATGCCCTGCCATGTTTGTACATATAGTTCTGTTTAATATTAGTAAAATTATGAGTTGAAAAATGGTCCTTAGAGAACAGCTGTAAGACAGTAACGATCTGCATAATACAATTTGATGTGGACTTATTAGTGTTCTGAACTGTGTGCCTTCCAGACTATCGCTTAGCTCACAGGAGGGGCAGGTGAAATGTCAAAAGGTAAAACTTGAAGACGAATGATACATTTCGTACCGTACTATGTTATACGCATGGATTGTATTCACTATAACCAGTCATGTCAGGTGTTCAACATAGTTCGCATATATCCCAGTATTTTCATTGCAATTCAACAATTCAACCAACGTATTACTTGGTAACTGGGAAGGGATAAGAGATTTGAAAATATGGGCTTTTCTGGTATAAACTTTATCCGGCGGTGAGTAAACGGTTATCCTGCTGTGCTGTCTGTGGTAGTCTCGATCTAAACAAACGGATAAAGGAACGTTCTTATATTGCGCGGTATCCAGTCCTCGGGACTGTTCAAAGCGATTTACACTTCACCCCCTGGCATACCTGTTTATTCCAACGCCATCTCGATTGTTATGAGAAGCATCCAGCCAATTACTGCGCGAAGACTGTGCTTCGAAACAGCGGCAAAAGGATTCGAACCCGGGTTCCCCGATATACATACACATTGCTAAGACGCCACCGACAGCTTTGTCCCTTGAACGAATGGGTGAATAGAATTCCTTTCGTCAACCACAGCGCTTTTGTTATTACCCTTTCGCTCATGCGAACCCTCTATTTTAGTTGTACGTTCAGCCATATTGCCATACATGGGTATAAAGACCGATAGTCGAACTGAGTACTGCAGAAACCTGCGTTGCGCTGGCATAGCTTTTTGATTTTTTATTCCCATACCTAGAATGACTGCATTTTGCTTCGATTAATAGTTTTAAAGAAGCTATTGATTGTGAGCACGTGTGTAAGACACGTCTGTATCACAGCTGCTCGTCTGTCATTTTACAGTTTCATTAAAGCCAGAATGAGAAAAGTTATTTTTATCATATATATACGAATACTACGAATACTGCGAATTATTTTTATAAATAAACCAATATACAGGCAACTATACATGTACATAAAATACAAGTATGCCTAAATATATGTATATGTATAGTTATTTACGGGTTAAGCAGTTCCTAATTCATAAGCAGTTCCAGTTGTAAACAGTTGGATTGGTACGCTGGGGAGCTATGGAGGATAAGTAAGTTTAAACAGGTGCGTTTTTAGTTTACGGCGAAATGCTGTTATATTTCCTACAGACTTAACACTAACAGGGAGTGAGTTCCACAGAGTCTGTGCAGCAACTGAAAAAGCTCTAGTTCCGACATTTGTCTTAACACTGGGAACAAAAAGTAGATTAGAATTACATGATCGAAGCTGTCTTGGCTGTCTTGCAGAAATGAGCAGTGGATGTAAATATGCTGGTTGCGTGGATGAAAGTGCTTGAAAGGTAATTCTGTAGATCTTTAAAATAATGCGATATCGGACAGGGAGCCATTGCAATGATTAAAAAGTGGTACTTAGTGAGAGAAACGAGGAGACCTGGTAACTACCCTCACCAAACAATTTTGTACACGTAGATGTTTCAAGACGTCCTTAAGAGCAATACTGCGATGAAGGGAAATGCGATAGTTAAGTCTACTGCTAACTTTGACAGCAAAGTACATATATCGGCGAATCCGTATTTACGTAAAAATTGCTGTAATGTGTGTCCCGAAAGTAAAATTGATTTATTACCACTCATATCTGACATCGCTATATGACCGAAGATAATACCCCAGGGCAGACGTTTACGCAGAACATTGTCAGCATTATATACTGCTACATGCAAACAGGGCAGACGTTTACGCAGAACATTGTCAGCATTATATACTGCTAAATGCAAATAGGACAGATGTTTACGCAGTATATTGTCAGCATTATATACTGCTACATGCAAATAGGACATACGTTTACGAAGTACATTGTCAGCATTATATACTGCTACATGCAAACAGGACAGACGTTTACGCAGTACATTGTCAGCATTACATACTGCTACATGCAAACAGGACAGACGGTTACGCAGTACATTGTCAGCATTATATACTGCTACATGCAAACAGGGCAGACGTTTACGAAGTACATTGTCAGCATTATATACTGCTAAATGCAAATAGGACAGATGTTTACGCAGTATATTGTCAGCATTACATACTGCTACATGCAAATAGGACATACGTTTACGAAGTACATTGTCAGCATTATATACTGCTACATGCAAACAGGACAGATGTTTACGCAGTACATTGTCAGCACTACATACTGCTACATGCAAACAGGACAGACGGTTACGCAGTACATTGTCAGCATTATATACTGCTACGTGCAAACTGGAAAGACTGTTACCCAGAACATTGTCAGCATTGCATAATGCTATATGCAAACATGACAGACTGTTACGAAGCATATTGTCAGCATTATACACTGCTATATGCAAACATGACAGACTGTTACGTAGTACATTGCAAGCGTTATATACTGCTACATACCAACTGAACACTGCCTTGGACATCCGTTTCTTTGTGGTTGTTTCTTTTCTTATAGGTTGCTAACAGCAATGGGACTCTGACCTTTAGTTATTAACTCCATGTGTGCACTGTGCGCCTAGTTTGTCATTTCACGCCCTTATATTCATAGTAGCAGCATTTATGGTTAAAATAATGTCGACAACCATAAATACATAAATCACGGCCTTTGTCAGTCAATGCTGAAGTCAATGCGCCATCGGACGTCAATAATGCACACAACTGCTGTAGAACTACTGCAGAACGAGTCGACTGGATGTAACCAAGAAAGTCTAGCTCTGGCCAACCATTAACGTATAACGTTAACAGCTCGTATAACGCAAACAACGCTTGTAACGCCAACACCAACTCAGCGGCGTGTCTGACTTCATCGAAACCCTCAGCTTCTTGCTTTGTATTGAAAAAATAATAAACACTAAGCAAGAACATGAACACGAGTCTTTGGAAACTAAACATCATTTATGTTGGCGATGATGGAAAATGGGGACGATGTAATGTATACTGACTGTGATTTTGACAACGATGGCAGCAACTACGAACGCAACGAAGATAATAGTGGCGATGTCGACAAATAAGACGTAAGTGAAGGGATGACTCTGATTTAGCCTATCGTGAATCCGGCTCGTTGATGTCCAAATATGTAGTGTGTGAAATATATAATATAGATATAGTAATATATGCAGTCGGTTTACAAAAAGTGCGTATTTTGTCGTAGTGGACACTAGGTAGATTTGAATTTTCCAAAAATTAATTTGAAATGAGACTAAAAAAATCGAATTGACGATGGACCTTTAATTGAGGAGGAATCTTTAATTGAGGAGGGACCTTTAATTGAGGAGGGACCTTTAATTGAGGAGGGACCTTTAATTGAGGAGGAATCTTTAATTGAGGAGGAATCTTTAATTGACGATGGGCCTTTAACTGAGGAGGGACCTTTAATTGAGGAGGAATCTTTAATTGAGGAGGGACCTTTAATTGAGGAGGGACCTTTAATTGAGGAGGGACCTTTAATTGAGGAGGAATCTTTAATTGAGGAGGAATATTTAATTGACGATGGGCCTTTAACTGAGGAGGGACCTTTAATTGAGGAGGAATCTTTAATTGAGGAGGGACCTTTAATTGAGGAGGGACCTTTAATTGAGGAGGAATTGAGGAGGGACCTTTAATTGAGGAGGGACCTTTAATTGAAGAGGGACCTTTAATTGAGGAGGGACCTTTAATTGGGGAGGAATCTTTAATTGAGGAGGAATCTTTAATTGAGGAGCGACCTTTAATTGAGGAGGAATCTTTAATTGAGGAGGGACCTTTAATTGAGGAGGGACCTTTAATTATGGAGGGACCTTTAATTGAGGAGGAATCTTTAATTGAGGAGGGACCTTTAATTGAGGAGGAACCTTTAATTGAGGAGGCACCTTTACTTGAGGAGGAATCTTTAATTGACGATGGACCTTTAATTGAGGAGGAATCTTTAATTGAGGATGGACCTTTAATTGAGGAGGGACCTTTAATTGAGGAGGGACCTTTAATTGAGGAGGGACCTTTAACGACCACAACCTCTTTACGGGATAACCGCATGATTTATATATTTACTTAATCGTCTTCGTGCCTAATTGAGCATAGGTGCATTTCTGAAACCCTCCCCCCACTGTTCCCCTCCAAGTTGGTTTGGTTATCCTCGTTTTAGTTTTCAACGAGGTTCCTCTGACTAGAATTTATTGCGATCATCAACGTTGATTAAAACGTGGTCGATCTCCATCTTCTTGTCGTGAGCAAGTCATCCATTGTGACCGAGTCATTCATTTTAATGTGTACAGTATGTTTCATAAGTTCTTTGTTTGTAATATTTTGTGGATAGAATATTCGTATTATGCTTCGAAGGCATTTTGTGTGGAAGTTGTGTCAGATATACACCGTAATAACTCGACAGGCCGACACAAGTGATGCGTAGTAGCATTTCACAATGACACATATTACAACATAAATTAACACATTGACTATACTATCGACAACAACAAATGTGGCAAAGAAAATATCTACCTGAAGGCAACGAGCGCATTACAATAATTCATGGAAGAAACACGAGAGGTTATATTTAAAAAGTTATGTATAACTTTATTAAACATTGTATACAATGTTGGGAAAAAACAGCATATATGAACACCAACACTTGTTCGGCAAGGCAGAAAGACGTGGGTTCAACGCAACACTTGTGTTACAGGTGCCCGGTGTGTGTACGGCTGATAGCAAAACCCAAGAAGGTCAACACCGGCACAGTCGTACACAGAGGCTGTACACAGTCGTACACAGAGGCTGTACACAGTCGTACACAGAGGCTGTACACAGTCGTACACAGAGGCTGTACACAGTCGTGCACAGAGGCTGTACACAGTCGTACACAGAGGCTGTACACAGTCGTACACAGAGGCTGTACACAGTCGTACACAGAGGCTGTACACAGTCGTGCACAGAGGCTGTACACAGTCGTACACAGAGGCTGTACACAGTCGTATACAGAGGCTGTACATAGTCGTGCACAGAGGCTGTACACAGTCGTACACAGAGGCTGTACACAGTCGTACACAGAGGCTGTACACAGTCGTACACAGAGGCTGTACACAGTCGTACACAGAGGCTGTACACAGTCGTACACAGAGGCTGTACACAGTCGTGCACAGAGGCTGTACACAGTCGTATACAGAGGCTGTACACAGTCGTACATAGAGGATGTACACTGCTGGTACCGTCAACGAGACTGGTGTCGCCTACAAAGAATGTATTATAAACACGACCTAAGTGTCCTAAAAATATAAATGTAAATACTTAATTTAGCCAATTTGAAATAATAACAGCAGCGCCAGCGGCCGGCAGTGGCAGCGGCAGCGGCAGCGGTATATAGCGGCGTTAGGGTCTATTGAACATAAATTAGTTAAATAATTCATATATCATAATCGAATGAATGTTTCGACTACCCAAATTAAACGATATGATTACAACACCGATTACACCGTCTACAACAGATATGATTACATTTGTGCACAACTAACCGATAATACACAATACCAGGCAACTGGTCACGTACATTAAACATGCACGACAACACTCACACGTCACGTGACACGTACATTAAGCATGCACAACAACACTCACACATCACGTGACACGTACATAAAACCATGGAATAAACTCAAACACAATCATACCAATCTTAACTCAAGCTCAATCATACCAGTGTAAACTCAAACTCAGTCATACCAGTCTAAACTCAAACACGATCACACAGGTCTGAACTCAAAATCAATCATACCAGTCCAAACTCAAACTAAATCATACCAGTTTAAACTCAAACTCAATCATACATGTCTGACAACCAACAGGTAGGAGCATACGAGTAAGTTTTAATAATATTCCGTAATGGATATTTCATTCTGACATGTACCGTATGACATGTACCGTACGTCATACACAATTAAATATCTAAACAATCCACAACCAGCGACATTTGACACACTAAGCACTAGTCTATGTGTTTACAAAAATATTTACATTAAATAAAGTGTTCGCTGCTTGTGTAACAACGACCAGCCCGCCGTGACAGAGGAGATGCTCACTGCCGACGCACCGGGTATCGGGAGGCACGGGCCGGAAGTAGGAACCTAAATTCAACAGCACTTACCACTGAAATAACACAAAATCCGGTGTACGAGTTTTACTGAATAAATCAATGTTGCCTCTGTTAATCGCACTGAATTCCATCGGGGGATCAGGTTCTATTGTATTTCATTTATTAACATTTGTGCTCTGTCGTATTTCATTGGACTGTTTTGGAATGCAATTATTATGTGAATTTTGGAATCGCACTAGGCACCTTGTATTTGTGTATAGGCGCTACTTGTGGCACGGGGCTACACTTGGCCCATGACATCAGTAGGCGCTATTTGTGGCACGGGGCTACACCTGGCCCGTGACATCAGTAGGCGCTACTTGTGGCACGGGGCTACACCTGGCCCGTGACACCGGAGCATAGCGAGAACCACTGAGATCACCACTGCTGTCTTAATGTACCGCAGGACATGTCAACGTTGTCTCTTTGTTTCCAACTGCTTTACAAAACTAAGGTATATAATTATTACAAGCATGTCGTACATTTTCTAACTGTCTTGGAAAACTGAGGTATATATTACATACATGTCGGAGACTTGTTT
>BSQZ01000064.1:2080000-2092500 GCA_033239005.1 Lamellibrachia satsuma | reverse complement strand
CCCTACTTGCTACATCGCCCCACTTAGTACATCGCCCCACTTGTTACATCGCCCCACTTACTACATCGCCCCACTTACTACATCGCTCCACTTGCTACAGCGCCCTACTTGCTAGATCCGTTTGCTTTGAAGTTGTAATTCCGCACTGCTATGAAAGTTGAGTCTGCGGTGACTGATCAAAGGTAGTCTGACGTACCTGATGAATGGCTTGTAGATGCAGACGACGGCAGCAATGAGGAAGACGAAGGCGATCATCTTCTTGGCGAACGCCTTCGTGCAGAGTCGCTTGCGCTCAGACGGACGACACACAGCGACGAACCGTTCAGCTGTGAAGACGACAACCAGCCAGACGGAGATGAAGCGGAACATGTAGGACATATACAGGAAGAAGTGACACACGCCATTGATGTTCGTCACGTGGTAGCGATGGTTGCCAGGCCAACGCGGTAGTCCGCGATTGAGCCACTCAAGGAGGACGTAAGTAAGGAGTACGACCAGGTCGGACGCGGAGAGTGTAACCAGGTAGTAGCTGGACGAGAGGCGACGCATCACCTTCGACGTGAACACTTTCACCGAAATCAGGTTGCCGAAGATGCCGATGATGATAATGACGGGGGTGACGTAGGCGTAGATGTCGCGGCCCGTGTTGTGCATGTGAAGGCCACCGAGTTCGTGACTCACGGCCGCCGGGCCTGGGTCGTGAACGCCCGTCAGCAGTGAGCCGTTGTTGTCGTCACAGCCCCGGTGGGAGTCGATGGCAGTGTTCCACGCCGAACTGTTGTCTCCGCCAAAGATCTGCTTCAGCAGGTCGATGGCCAATACGCTCTTCTCTTCACACGACGCAGGCATGGCTGCAAAAAAGCACAATTAAAGCATGTATCATTCAATGGCAACGATGAACAAAGTAATAGAAAGTCGAGTTGGTGATGGAATGAACAGGTCTGAGCGTTCCCAATGCCACAACCCCACAACAGAATCCCTTGTCCTTTTTCGTTATGCGTTATACGGGTTTGTCCATATGATTATTTTGCTGGTCGTAGTATAAATTGGTAGCTATGGACGCAGGCAAAGTTGTGAAGCGAACCGCACAGTGGGCACGTGCTAACACTATGGATGGGCACGTGCTAACACTACGGATGGGCACGTGCTAACACTACGGATGGGCACGTGCTAACACTACGGATGGGCACGTGCTAACACTACGGATGGGTACATGCTAACACTACACATGCGTACATGCTAACACTACATATATATGGGTACATGCTAACAGTACAAATGGGTACATGCTAACAGTACAAATGGGTACATGCTAACATTACAAACAGGTACATGCTAACACTACAAACGGGTACATGCTAACACTACAAATGGGTACATGCTAACCCTACAAATGGGTACATGCTAACACTACATATGGGTACATGCTAACATTACAAACAGGTACATGCTAACACTACAAACGGGTACATGCTAACACTACAAACGGGTACATGCTAACACTACAAACGGGTACATGCTAACACTACAAATGGGTACATGCTAACACTACAAATGGGTACATGCTAACACTACAAATGGGTACATGCTAACACTACAAATGGGTACATGCTACTACTACGGATCTACATCTACATTGAAAACGGGAAGAACCAGTCGGTGTATAATCCCGTGGACCCCCAGTGGACCCCCAGTGGACACCCAGTGGACAGCATCAGTCACTGAGAATTAGAAAGAAAGAAGAGGAAATAAATAATACATATTACCTACGCTAATAATAAAGTGTTTTTCTAATATGCTTTTAAAACTGGAGGTTGTTTCATTTTGGGAAATTTTGGGGCTTAAGGAATTCCAGTCAGTATCTGTGCGTGGAAAGAAACTATACTTGAACATGTCGGATTTAACTGCTGGTGGAACGAAATGGTAACAATCACTCGATCAAGTGTGGTGAGTCGACGTATTAAGGTAGTCCTGCAGGGTGACGCGACGTGTTAAGGTAGTCCTGCAGGGTGACGCGACTTTATGGTGTAAGGCTTTGTGGAAGACCGGCAGTCTTCCAACTTTCTTTCTATTTTGGACGCGATTGCGCACTCAATCCGTCACATACGATATCATGCATGATTTCGACACTCAGCATATTACCACTGTCACAAATTGATTATAAAAAAAATTACAATTGCGGATATAAAATAAACGATTGGTTACCTGGGCAACGTCGTTGTTGTGCACGACTTGCTACGTCATTTTAACTGTGCACTTGAGTAATGTTACAGAAACCAAAAACGAATGTCATTATGTTTCTAGAAATATCTTCAATACAAACACTATCCATAGTTACATTGAAACTGAGAGAGATCTTGACAGAAATTAGCAGTTTATTAAATAATATTTGTGGAGAATCTGCGCGTCAAATGTAGACTATGAAATGATGAGTGGCGTCAGTGATGGGCACTGTGTGTCTTCAACTAGGTTAGTAGATACGACGGTCGTCAATATAGTTTATGTAGCATTCATTATATCTGCGGAATACTAACATTTTCATAGATGCAAATATTTGAATCTGGACAGATGTTGGATTTATGTTGTGCAGCTGGTTGGCGGTGTTGTTATCAGAGTTGAATAACACAAGCGTCCCCTTTAAACGTTAATAAACATGTCGACAGATTACGCCATTCACATAATAACGTTTTAGATTATTCCAAATGGGGCGTTGAATTGATTTAGTTGTCTGGGGGACTGCAGCGGAACAGAACTACAGACGGAATTGATACAAACAGAATCGTTACTTGTCTACTGCAGTAGATTTTATCAAACAGGTGATATGTAGGTATGGTCACATTTCAACTGGGAACATAACGCGTGAGTTCTCTGACTCTGACCTTGGGAAATGGTGTTCTCTATGTCAAACAAACATGTGATGATTGATTAGCCGTGCAGACAGGATTAGTTCTTCTGCCACGGCCTCGGTCAATTTGCTGAACAGGTGCCAAAATAAAACGATCCAACTTCGACTCCCAATCTGTTGACTCCATAGGGTTCCTGGTGGTTCCTAACTTGGTGATCCTTGTGGGAAGCCACAGGTACTTAAGTGATCCATCAATCAGCTTTCACATCCTCCGTCCACGCGCAAATCCCCAGGAAAATACCAAAGAAACAGCACTGGGAATTGAATGGTTGCCGCCAGGACATAGAACTCATTCAGACTAGCGTCCTTTCTGTAATTGGTTGACATCTAGTAGGCCCTTGTCCAGTACGTAGACTTAGAACATAGCGTATACGTTTATGTATGTAGTGTACGTTATCGAGTTTAACACCAAGGCGGTGATGTTTAACGCGGAAGTGCTCGCATAGCGTGCGCTGCCAATCCACAATACTACTGGAGACGTCGTGTGAGTGGCAGAAGGGAACGTCGTGTGAGTGGCAGAAGGGAACGTCGTGTGAGTGGCAGAAGGGAACGTCGTGTGAGTGGCAGAAGGGAACGTCGTGTGAGTGGCGGAAGGGAACGTCGTGTGAGTGGCAGAAGGGAACGTCGTGTGAGTGGCAGAAGGGAACGTCGTGTGAGTGGCGGAAGGGAACGTCGTGTGAGTGGCGGAAGGGAACGTCGTGTGAGTGGCAGAAGGGAACGTCGTGTGAGTGGCAGAAGGGAACGTCGTGTGAGTGGCGGAAGGGAACGTCGTGTGAGTGGCAGAAGGGAACGTCGTGTGAGTGGCGGAAGGGAACGACAAAGAGGCAAGTAGAGCAACAAACATAATGGCCGCATTCATACAAAACTAGTGAAACTATCTACACATGGAGTTCTCGTCACCCTGTAATTCACAAGATGGAAAATTTTAATTTAAAATAATGTTGAAAAATTATTCAAGCGAAACGTTTATGTGTGACTATTGATACTGCCCCTTCACTTTATCAGGCGCTTACGAGGCTATAAATCTTACGACATTATGCTTTTTATTAGGCAGTGTAATGTCTAAAATCGCAAGTCAACCGAGTTCAGCGATGAAAAAACAATTCGCTAGAGACTCGCTTGAATCAGCTAGCAAGGTTGTTGCGTCGGACGGCGGATTTAAAGACTCGAAGGGGGCATTTCCGTAGCCCTGGCAGGCATATTAATATTTCATTGGATGTTATGAAGCCCCCGAACGGAAAGATATGACACCTATGTTGAAACCTAAGGATATATGTGTCGCAATGAGAGGCGCAAGGGAGAAAGCTAACATGATCGATGAAAGGGGAACAAACAAAGACGTGGTGGAACTGAATGTAGAATATGGGAGAACGAATATTTTATAATATGAATACAGAAACGCAAAGGAAAATACAACACACGACGAAGGTCCTCCGATTGTATTAATCCGTATTATCATAATGCAAAAGACATGGATTAATACTTAATAGTATTGTTTGTGTTCTCCGACGTTGATTACACATCAACGTCAATTCAGCTGGGATGGTGCTGGTCTTGTCATGTGCAACGAAGGGTCATCGATACTAATGCGTTGGTGGGGCCTCGACAATAGCAGCTGCAGAGTGTCATATTTGTAATTGCAAATACGTATTGCGGACATCTGGTCGAATGATTCTATACAAGCCTTCGAAGAAAACTGCTCAGAGCTAACGGACGAGATCTATTTTCCGCATTGAGAAGCTCGCCGTGCTGAACGCGTTCGCCCTACTTCGACGGGCAAGCCGCTATCGCGCAGCAGCCCACGTGATGAATGCTTCTTCACATAGAATCGTTAGTCGATTGAATACATTTATCTCTTTTACTTACATTCTGGGAAATTTCAGTAGATTTCACTAATGCATTTAAAACATATACTGACCTTTACAGGAGGAAACTGACAAAGCTGACGTCTGTAGTGCAAGTATTACTGAGTGTGACAGCAGTGCTGGTGGTGACTGCGGTTAGGGCTATAATAGCAATTACTTGTATAATTGTATTTTAGTATAAACGATGACGATGATCATTATTAGTATCATTATTGTTGTTATGATGATGATGACGATGATGATGATGACGACGATAATGATGTTGATGACGATGATGATGACGACGACGAAGATGATGACGATGATGACAACGATGATGATGATTATGACGATAACGATGATGCACATGATGATGATGACGATAACTATGATGCACGTGATGATGACGACGACGACGATAACGACTATAACAACATTGACGATGATGTTGACGCAGATTACCATAATGATAGCGTTAAAAGAAAGTTAATCATCCGTTATACGTTCTTCGAATAGGTGAAAAATGCGCTCACATGTCGACATCGATACTTGTAATGGTAATATGTGGCGTCAATGACAAAGGCGACGTGATTAGGCGTCGTGACGACCGGCAGTGGTGACAGATTGAGTCGCTAAATCATTATTTGTTTCGTTCATGTTTTGTCATAAGTGATCTATGGTTACGCCGCTTTTCATATTAACAATACAATCCAAGTTTTTGGGTTATTTGTAGCAGTTACTGCTTTCTCAATAGATACACGACGTCGGGTTCGCAACAATAGGACCCGTTGCTTTCAGAAATATTTATTTATGCTTATTTCACCACAACATAATTGCTTTCTGCGTTGTCCAAATGCAAAAAAGCTTTACGTGTTATGCGCAATAAAAAGACGAAAACATATCAAAAGACGAAAACACATCAAAAGACGGCGCCGGCACAAAACAGTTCGCATATTCGTTGCACTAGAATAACAAGTCTGTTTTTCTCACTACATTACAATCCGTCGAGTGTGTGTTCGTGCGTGTGTGCGTGTGCGCGCGCGCGTGTGTGTGTGTGTTTGTGCGTGTGTGTGTGTATGTGTGTGTGCGTGCGTGTGTGCGTGCGTGCGTGCGTGCGTGTGTACGTGCGTGAGTGTATGTGTGTATATGTGTGTGTGTGTGTGTGCGTGTGCGTGTGTGTTTGTGTGTGTGTGTTTGTGTGTGTGTTTGTGTGTGCGCGTGCGTGTGAGTGTGCGTGCGTGCATGCGTGCGTGCGTGCGTGCGTGCGTGCGTGTATGTGTGTCTACGTGATGACGACTGGCAGCAATTTAAAGTTAGACGGAAATATATGAGACTGAGTTCTCTTTATTGGCAAAAAGAAAAATACTAAAATAACAGCTTTGCTTTTTCAGACATATTTCCTGAAGCCTTAATATGGACAGACATTTGGCGGCATATTGATGAACAACAAACAGAGAGAGAGAGAGAGAGAGAGAGAGAGAGAGAGAGAGAGAGAGAGAGAGAGAGAGAGAGAGAGAGACAGACAGACAGACAGACAGACAGACAGACAGACAGACAGAAACACACACAGGCAGGCAGAAAACCTGACAGACAGACATACAAGACAGGGACAGTTAGACAGACATACAAAGAATGAGAGAGTGCGGGGAGAGGGGATACCACAGAAGATATCAGCTCACTTCCAGTTCCATTGACTAAATTTGAGGGCAATACATCAGAATATTTAGGGCAGTTATTTGTAACTCCTGAAATGATAGCAATGAAAATTAAGAAGATGAAAGATAATAAATCACCTGGAGTTGATGGGATACCACCAAAACTGCTTAAGGAAATTGTTGATCAAATTAGTACACCACTTGCAAACTTATTTAACTTGTCACTAGAAGAAGGAATAGTTCCTTCAGAATGGAAAGAAGCAAACATTACGCCGCTGTTTAAGAAGGGATCGAGGAAGAAGCCAGAAAATTACAGACCAGTGAGTTTAACATCAGTTGTATGTAAATTACTTGAAACATTAATTAGAGACCACATGGTGGAATTCCTCATAAAACATAAATTAATAAATACATCTCAATATGGATTCCTAAAAGCAAGGTCATGTCTAACCAATCTCTTATGTTTTTTAGAAGAAATTACAAAGTGGGTAGATGACGGGTCACCAGTGGATGTTGTTTACTTAGATTTTCAGAAAGCTTTCGATAAAGTGCCACATCAAAGATTGTTACTTAAACTAAAAGCCCATGGTATAGGCAATGATGTAATCAACTGGATAGAAAAGTGGCTTACACACAGAAGACAGAGAGTAATAGTAGATGGTAAGATTTCAAACTGGAAATCTGTTTTGAGTGGGGTACCACAGTTATCAGTGTTAGGCCCTATACTGTTTTTAATATATATAAATGATTTGGAGGATGACATATCTAGCAAAGTACTCAAATTTGCAGATGACACAAAAGTATTCAGAAAGCTTACTAATGATACAGATAAACAAAGTTTCAGAAAAATGGCAAATGTTATTAAATTTTGGGAAGTGTAAATGTATACACATAGGACATGGGAATATGGACGAGGAATATAAAATGGGGGATGCTGTACTAGGTAGAACCACACAAGAAAAGGATTTAGGAGTAACATTTAATGCTGACATGAAAGTTTCAGAGCAATGTGGGATTGCTGCTTCGAAAGGAAATCAAATTCTAGGCCTAATTAGGAGAACTATCACGTATAAGGAGAAACATCTAATTGTACCCCTGTACAAAACAATAGTTAATAATAATAATAATAATAATTGACTTCTATGGCGCCTATATCCTCAGGAACCTGAGCTCAGAGGCGCAACAAAACAGAATCAGTAGGCGTAATCGTAAACAAGGACACGCAAAAGTCAGTATCAGAACAAGGGACAACCGAACATTTATGGTGGGAATGCAATTTGGAATAGGTATGTCTTGAGTTTTTTTCGGAAAATAGCAATAGTTTCGGATGTTTTCAAAGCGATAGGGAGTTCATTCCAGACCCTAGGCGCAGCGACAGAGAAGGCACGTTTACCCAAGTTAAGTTTTGTTTTAGGTACAATAAGTTGTTGTGAAACTGATGATCTTAGCTGCCTAGGGATATTTGAAAGATGCAGGAGACTAGCCAAGTAGAATGGTTGTTGTGTAGATAGAGCACGATATGCAAGAGTGGACAGCTTAAAATTAATTCGATAAGAAACTGGAAGCCAGTGTAACTGTTTAAGTAGTGGTAGTGACGGTGAAAACCGAGGCGCCCTGAGAACCACACGTGCTAGACAATTTTGTACTCGTTGGAGTTTAGCCAAGTCTCTTTTAGCAATGTTGTTTAGTAGTGAATTGCAATAGTCAAGACGGCTGCTAATTAGTGCCGTTGATATTGTTTTAGCAGTAGATATAGATATGTGACGTCGAATTCGACGAAGATCACGAATATGATAGAAACAGGATTTACATACTTGAGAGATATGCTGGCGAAAGTTGAAATCACTGTCAAAGATAACACCTAGATTACGAACAGTATCTGATGGGAATGTATCACTGCCAAGCAGTTTAACAGGAAAATGGTTGATGACTTTATTTCGTTGTTGTTTAGTGCCAATAATAATAAGGTCTGTTTTATCTGGATTAAGCTTTAGCTTACTTGATTCCATCCACGACAAGATATCAGTAAGGCAATCACTAAAAGTCGAAAGAGATTCTTGTACATTTGATTGTGAAAGAGATATGTAAACCTGTGTGTCATCAGCATAAAGGTGATGACTGAGATTACGATTAGCAATAACTTGGCTGAGCGATGTAGTATATAAGCTGAACAGAACAGGGCCAAGGACGGATCCTTGTGGCACTCCAAATGGTAGATGTTGTGGGCTAGATAATGTGCCAGATATGTTAATACTTTGATATCTGTCTGATAAAAATGATTTGAACCACCGAAGAGCTGGGCCAGAAATTCCAAAATATCTATGGAGGCGTTGTAAAAGGATTGAATGATCAATTGTATCGAAAGCAGCTGAGAGATCAAGTAAAGTGAGTGCTGTGACTTTGCCATTGTCCATGTTATCAACTATATCATTGTGTATCTTGAGAAGAGCTGTTTCAGTAGAATGGAATCGTTTATATGCAGACTGTAGATCATTTGATAAGTGATGGTTGTAAATATGTTCATGAAGGCGATTAGCAACTACTTTTTCCAATATTTTTGACAGAAAACTGAGATTAGAGATAGGACGATAATTCCTTAGGTCATCTTTGCACAAAGTTTGTTTTTTAATAAGAGGATTTACAAGAGCTTGTTTGAAATCCTGTGGAACAACTCCACTCTGCATTGAAAGGTTTATGATAGTAGTAATTGGAAAGATGAGTGGATCGATACAGCTTTTTAGTAGAAGTGTTGGAAATGGGTCAAGATCATTTGGAATATTGTATTCAAGCATGGAGGCCATATCGTAAAAAAGACATAGATAAGCTAGAACGAATACAACGAAGAGCAACTAAGATGATTCCAGAATTAAGAGACCTTAGTTACGAAAGCCGCATATTACAATGTGGTTTGACAACACTAGAGACCAGGAGACTAAGAGGAGACCAAATAGAAGTGTTTAAAATAGTGAACGGTTATGAGGATGTTGATAGGAATATGTTCTTCAAACTTAAAGAAGGCAGTAGAACTAGAGGACACAAAGCAGCATTAGTTAAGGAGCAGTGTAGGTTGGACATGAGAAAGTACTCATTCTCACAGAGGGTGATAAATGAATGGAACAAACTGCCAAACGATTGTGTTAATGCTAGTAGTGTGAATATGTTTAAAAATAGAATTGACAGATATCTGATAAGGGCGGGCTACACATAGATGAGAAAATTGTTGGACTCTCGATAAGCCAATGGCTTCCTTGTCCACTTGCCATCTGGAACTTGTTGTTCGAGATGGCAATCTTGTTAAATCTTGTTAAATCTTGAAAGAGGGGGAAGGGGACAGAGCGAAGAGAGGGGGAGAGGGGGAGAGGGGAGAGTGTAGAGGGTAGAGGGTAGAGGGGAGATACATACACAAAGACAGACACACACACACGCACGCACGCACGCACGCACGCACACACACACACACAAACACACACACACAAACACACATACAGGAGATGTCTGCCCACGCATTAGCCAAATCATTCAAATTGGCTGTTCTGTAATTACATATCTTTGTGTAAATTCGTTGAAGCAAATTTGTTCGGAACTCGTGTCAATTAAAATAGCAAACCCTATTTTTGCCTTGCACCTTATTGGTATATAAATAACATTTCGGTCAACTTTTACTGAAATGACTACTTCTTGCTAAGTTTGCTGCTGACGTAGCTGTTATTATGTCGTATTTAAAAAATGTGCACGGGAATCCCCAACTGTTTTTGCCTTTTTATAGAGATAAATAATAAATGATAATTTCGGCCAAGTTTTACTGAAGTGACATTACTCCTTGTGGGTAAAATAATGAATACATATTGTCGAAATAGAGATGTTTTTGCGTGACTTAATAAATTACACAACATAGTTAATCTTTAAATTTTTTATGCATATCTGATCTATTATGCTTTATATAATATTAACATATCAAATTGCCATATTCCTGCAAGTTTTGTATTTGATTAGCAAATAGATCTCGTTTTATGACTGATTATGACAGTGTTATGTTATGTTGTTGGTGACGTAGCTATAGCTGTAGCTGTAGCTGTCAGATATTAAAAAAATTCCAAGGGACCCCGAACTTTGTTTTGCCTTTTGGGGTATACTGGATTTCAAACATTTACAATTTTAAGTTACATTACCTTTATTTCAAGGTAATCGGCCACCTTAATCGAATTAGGTGTCATATTCATAAAGCAGCCAGTTCATAAAAATCTTAAATAAGTTTCATTGAACATCTTACTCGTAGTCATTGACAACATCATGACAGCTATGGTAGTTGTTGCCGTTGTCTCATTCATACGATATACTGGTTGTCATTGACAACGTCATGACAGCTATGGCAGTTGTTGCCGTTGTCTCATTCATACTATATACTGGTTGTCATTGACAACGTCATGACAGCTATGGCAGTTGTTGCCGTTGTCTCATTCATACTATATACTGGTTGTCATTGACAACGTCATGACAGCTATGGCAGTTGTTGCCGTTGTCTCATTCATACTATATACTGGTTGTCATTGACAACGTCATGACAGCTATGGCAGTTGTTGCCGTTGTCTCATTCATACTATATACTGGTTGTCATTGACAACGTCATGACAGCTATGGCAGTTGTTGCCGTTGTCTCATTCATACTATATACTGGTTGTCATTGACAACGTCATGACAGCTATGGTAGTTGTTGCCGTTGTCTCATTCATACTATATACTGGTTGTCATTGACAACGTCATGACAGCTATGGTAGTTGTTGCCGTTGTCTCATTCATACTATATACTGGTTGTCATTGACAACGTCATGACAGCTATGGTAGTTGTTGCCGTTGTCTCAATCATACTATATACTGGTTGTCATTGACAACGTCATGACAGCTATGGTAGTTGTTGCCGTTGTCTCATTCATACGATATACTGGTTGTCATTGACAACGTCATGACAGCTATGGTAGTTGTTGCCGTTGTCTCATTCATACGATATACTGGTTGTCATTGACAACGTCATGACAGCTATGGTAGTTGTTGCCGTTGTCTCATTCATACGATATACTGGTTGTCATTGACAACGTCATGACAGCTATGGCAGTTGTTGCCGTTGTCTCATTCATACTATATACTGATTGTCATTGACAACGTCATGACAGCTATGGCAGTTGTTGCCGTTGTCTCATTCATACGATATACTGGTTGTCATTGACAACGTCATGACAGCTATGGCAGTTGTTGCCGTTGTCTCATTCATACGATATACTGGTTGTCATTGACAACGTCATGACAGCTATGGCGGTTGTTGCCTTTGTCTCATTCATACTATATACTGGTTGTCATTGACAACATCATGACAGCTATGGCGGTTGTTGCCGTTGTCTCATTCATACTATATACTGGTTGTCATTGACAACATCATGACAGCTATGGTGGTTGTTGCCGTTGTCTCGTTCATATCATACTGGTTGTCGATGTCAACGTCATAATAGTTGTCTTGTTGGCTACCGACGTCATATTCGTTGTCAACATCATATTCGTTGTCAACATCATGATCGCTGTGGCTGTCATCTTGGGTACCGACAACATATTCATTATTTTGTTAGCAATGTTTTGTTGTTCTCTACGTCACAACCGAAAATGTTCCCTCTGACGTCACGTCCCATCTAATAAGATCGCCACGTTCAACGCGCTGACTACAATCTCCTGTTCACGCGTCTGTCACCAAGAGCGCAGTCTGGCATTGTTAGGCTATGAATTCCGCAACATGGACTGGATTGTATATAATATAGCATATTCCGAACAACTCTGTTGAATTAACAGAGTAGGGCGGGGCATAGTGCCTAGGATAAGATATGCTCCTACCCCGACTGGTTCTGTTGAATCAATGTTTACACAAATGTACGCTGTGTGTTGGCAGCTGTGCGGAGTATATGTCGTGCAACCATGAGTTATTTGATTCATAAAGAATCATAATCAATTCCATGTAGGTACCCGATTTGGACGCTTTTCCCCAGGGGCAGGTGGGTGTTTTCCCCAGGGGCAGGTGGGTGTTTTCCCCAGGGGCAGGTGGGTGTTTTCCCCAGG
>BSQZ01000064.1:2070000-2072500 GCA_033239005.1 Lamellibrachia satsuma | reverse complement strand
GCTCTCACAAGACTCAACATACATGAATAAGTCAGCTGTGCTCCACGCTCTCACAAGACTCAGCATACATGAATGAGTCAGCTGTGCTTCATGTTCTCGCAAGACTAAACAGACATGAAGGTGTCAGCTGTGCTTCATGTTCTCACAAGACTCAACAGACATGAACGTGTCAGCTGTGCTTCACGCTCTCACAAGACTCAACAGACATGAATGAGTCAGCTGTGCTCCTCGCTCTCACAAGACTCAACAGACATGAATGAGTCAGCTGTGCTTCATGTTCTCGCAAGACTAAACACACATGAACGTGTCAGCTGTGCTTCATGTTCTCGCAAGACTCAACAGACATGAACGTGTCAGCTATGCTTCATGCTCTCACAAGACTCAACAGACATGAACGTGTCAGCTGTGCTTCATGTTCTCCCAAGACTCAACAGACATGAATGTGTCAGCTGTGCTTAATGTTCTCCCAAGACTCAACAGACATGAACGTGTAAGCTGTGCTTCATGCTCTCACAAGACTCAACAGACATGAATGTGTCAGCTGTGCTTCATGTTCTCACAAGACTCAACAGACATGAACGTGTCAGCTGTGCTTCATGTTCTCCCAAGACTCAACAGACATGAATGGGTCAGCTGTGCTTCATGTTCTCGCAAGACTCAACAGACATGAACGTGTAAGCTGTGCTTCATGCTCTCACAAGACTCAACAGACATGAATGAGTCAGCTGTGTTTCATGTTCTCACAAGACTCAACATACATGAATGTGTCAGCTGTGCTTCATGTTCTCATAAGACTCGACAGACATGAATGAGTCAGCTGTGCTTCATGCTCTCACAAGACTCAACAGACATGAATGTGTCAGCTGTGCTTCATGTTCTCACAAGACTCAACAGACATGAATGGGTCACCTGTGCTTCATGCTCTCGCAAGACTCAACAGACATGAACGTGTCAGCTGTGCTTCATGTTCTCGCAAGACTCAACAGACATGAACGTGTCAGCTGTGCTTCATGCTATCACAAGACTCAACAGACATGAACGTGTCAGCTGTGCTTCATGCTATCACAAGACTCAACAGACATGAACGTGTCAGCTGTGCTTCATGCTCTCACAAGACTCAACAGACATGAACGAGTCAGCTGTGCTTCATGTTCTCACAAGACTCAACATACATGAACGTGTCAGCTGTGCTTCATGTTCTCACAAGACTCAACAGACATGAATGTGTCAGCTGTGCTTCATGTTCTCGCAAGACTCAACAGACATGAACGTGTCAGCTGTGCTTCATGCTCTCACAAGACTCAACAGACATGAACGTGTCAGCTGTGCTTCATGTTCTCCCAAGACTCAACAGACATGAATGTGTCAGCTGTGCTTAATGTTCTCCCAAGACTCAACAGACATGAACGTGTAAGCTGTGCTTCATGCTCTCACAAGACTCAACAGACATGAATGAGTCAGCTGTGTTTCATGTTCTCACAAGACTCAACATACATGAATGTGTCAGCTGTGCTTCATGCTCTCACAAGACTCAACAGACATGAATGAGTCAGCTGTGCTTCATGTTCTCACAAGACTCAACATACATGAATGTGTCAGCTGTGCTTCATGTTCTCACAAGACTCAACAGACATGAATGTGTCAGCTGTGCTTCATGTTCTCACAAGACTCAACAGACATGAATGTGTCACCTGTGCTTCATGCTCTCACAAGACTCAACAGACATGAATGTGTCAGCTGTGCTTCATGTTCTCACAAGACTCAACAGACATGAACGTGTCAGCTGTGCTTCATGTTCTCACAAGACTCAACATACATGAATGTGTCAGCTGTGCTTCATGTTCTCACAAGACTCAACAGACATGAACGTGTCAGCTGTGCTTCACGTCTCGCAAGACTCAACAGATATGATAATACGAATACGAAATTTCCGATCTTGGGCGTCTCTAATATTTCCGTTTACGGAGCACCGGAGGGATAAATGTGTAATCGAGGGTAAACAATGTTATTAAACAGAGCCGGTGTCAAGGTAACATGTTTTCCGCCATCAAATATTGTCCGCTTCGTGTAACCTCCTCAGCATGTACACGCACAAAAGGGGCATTTTCTGTCGTAACTATTTTCCCTATGCACACATATTGGTGCAACTAATTATTAATATATATATATATATATATATATATATATATATATATATATATATATATATATATATATATATATATATATATATATATATATATATATATATATATATATATATATATATATATATATATGTATATATATGTATATATATATGTATATATATATATATATATATATATATATATATATATATATATATATATATATATATATATATATATATATATATATATAAATATATATATAGATATACAAATATATATATATATATACAAATATATATATATATATATATATATTTGTGGACAAATTTTAGCATGATACCGGTTCTAGGCCTCATATCTGACCAGTA
>BSQZ01000064.1:2052500-2062500 GCA_033239005.1 Lamellibrachia satsuma | reverse complement strand
AATTAACCAGGTAAAAACCACAACGTGTATAACATGCAGTGTCACTAACCTGCGGATAGCTGTCCTTGAGATTCGCGTTAGTTTGCACACATCAATAACGACGGGTGGTGAACGCCTCCCGAGAACGGCAAGTCGCTTCTGTCATGTGGAAACGAAATGCCCGTTAATGAACAACGCGACACTTTGTGTTCCAAGTAAGCGACACCTAGCGGGAATAGAAAGAAGCTGTCATTGTTCTATCAGCAACAGTCGCACTCACAACATTACAAGAATGAGTTTAAATTACCGCCGACCACACCGCAGTTGTTCCAGCCGGGTCACGTGGTCGGTGACAGTACCAGTACGCGGTGTCTGGCTATGCAGTCACACATCAAAGGTAATCATTCTTTAGACGGAATAACAGGAAAGGCGTCAGCGTTCGTTGAACTTTACCGGTGTTTGTTGAAGCAAGCAACATTAAACATCTCAGTGGATTTTGGCTACTTTTTGAAGGGCTAAACTTCGGAGTAGACTTGGGCTACTTGACGAACTAAACTTCGTAGTAGATTTGGGCTACTTGACGGACTAAACTTCGCAGTAGACTTGGGCTACTTGACGGACTAAACTTCGTAGTAGGCGTGCTAAACTTCGCAGTAGACTTGGCTACTTGACGGAATAAACTTCGCAGTAGAATTGGGCTGCTTGACGGACTAAACGTCGCAGTCGCAGTAGACTTGGGCTACTTGACAGGTAAAGATTCTACAGAGGCACAAATGCCTCACCTGACAGTTCTGTTTTGACGAAATAACGTACCTTCGTGTAACAAGACCCAGCAGGTTATAAGGTCCGTGATAAAAACTCGTATTTATTTACAGAGGACGTACAAACCAGGCAGATCAACGATTGCAATATGATTAGTTTGGTATCAAATTGTACATTTCCAGTTCCGAAGCACGCGTCAGTATATTATCTAATTAAAGTGGCACTAGTGATGTATGATTTCTTGAAAGGCATACCATCTAGCGGAAAAGATAATGTACCGATGTACGCTGCAATACTCGTGGAATATTCATTATTATTTCGCAATACACCAAGATACTATTGCTAGTTAGAATGGTAATTAGTTAAGGCAATTCGCCACTACAGTGTTACATGTGTGTTACATTTCTATGTTTGCACAATAATAGAAGTACAAGTAGGATGAGTTTTTAATAAGCTATTAAATATATAATTACTGGTTTGACATTGATTTGTGTATCATACAAAATAACACTTGCAATGTCTTAAACTGTTTTGCAATGAGCACAGCATATTTATTAAAAACAATCAAAGCATTGTGTAATTATAGACTTAGTGCTATGATGAGGCATCATAGATAATATAACACGTGGAAATATTTATTAAAAACAATCAAAGCATTGTGTAATTATAGACTTAGTGCTATGATGAGGCATCATAGATAATATAACACGTGGAAATATTTATTAAAAACAATCAAAGCATTGTGTAATTATAGACTTAGTGCTATGATGAGGCATCATAGATAATATAACACGTGGAAATATTTATTAAAAACAATCAAAGCATTGTGTAATTATAGACTTAGTGCTATGATGAGGCATCATAGATAATATAACACGTGGAAATATTCTTCACTGCCAAAGATGTTGGGGGATGATGGGGCATGATGGGGAATGATGGGGGAACGATTATAAGTTGTGTTATTTCAGCTTCTTCTTTTCCCAATATTGTTGCATCATGCAATGTAACAATGTAACAATGTTGGAAACAAATAAATGATGAGGATGATGATGACGTCGATGATGATGTCGATGATGATGATGTCGATGATGATGATGTCGATGATGATGACGATGATGATTTGAAGAGAGAGAAGAGAACAGAAATCACAATACAAAACAATTCCTTGCGTTGACTGTATGTCTCAGTAAACGATAAAACTTAGACACAGATGAGCTACTAGGTGAAAGTGACAGTTGCAAGAATTCCTATGTCGGGACAAGTAATTCCGACATAACAGAGGGCGATACTGCGACGTAAATAGACGGTGAATGTGGTAAAGTACACGAAGACAGCCACGCCGGCGATAACAACGAAGACAGCCACGCCGGCGATAACAACGAAGGTTAGCAATAAATGTACATCGTGTCTTCATCACGACAGTAATCACGTTCCTTGTTCACCGAGTTGATGGCCTAGAAGGTTCGCAATGAATGTACATCGTGTCTTCATCACGACAGTAATCACGTTCCTTGTTCACGGAGTTGATGGCCAAGAAGGTTAGCAATGAATGTACATCGTGTCTTCATCACGACAGTAATCACGTTCCTTGTTCACCGAGTTGATGGCCTAGAAGGTTCGCAATGAATGTACATCGTGTCTTCATCACGACAGTAATCACGTTCCTTGTTCGCGGAGTTGATGGCCAAGAAGGTTCGCAATGAATGTATATCGTGTCTTCATCACGACAGTAATCACGTTCCTTGTTCGCGGAGTTGATGGCCAAGAAGGTTCGCAATGAATGTACATCGTGTCTTCATCACGACAGTAATCACGTTCCTTCTTCACGGAGTTGATGGCCAAGAAGGTTCGCAATGAATGTACATCGTGCCTTCATCGCGACAGTAATCACGTTCCTTGTTCACGGAGTTGATGGCCAGCTGCACATTGCTACTTGCTACCCCAAGAAAGCAAACACACAAACAGTCAGGCGCACACCCGCACACACGCACACCCGCACTCACGCACACCCGCACCCACGCACACCCACACTCACGCAATAACGCACTCACGCACTCACGACGCACTCACGCACGCACACCAAGAAAGCATGCGCACAAACACCCATTAACATAATTTAAACAACGCTGAAAGTTTTCTCTTTGTGTTACACATGTCTCTAACTGGAAGAGGGGTGTGATAAATACGGGCTCTTTGTATGATATTCCATCGTTAGTCCGAGCTGAAATGTGCAGTGTTTAAAAAGGCAAACCCGTCGAGATTGGTCTTGCAAAATGACAACTATCAACGCATGCACCCATTAATATAAATTAAACAACGCCGATGCAGCTGTCATCACGACAATGACTGTTTCCCAATGCACCTGGCTCTGTGCATTGAAATTTGATGTGTAGAGCCACCTTCGTATTCACCAATATCATCTGACATGAGTGCACGAGACGCAAATCGATAGCCTACCAATAAGAGCTGAGGCACTGTTGATACGATGGGCTATCCAGCTAATATCTGGATATAATTATTATTCCTGCTGAGTGATTGTCAATGAGGAGTGGGTTCTACATATCTCACACAACATCGGAGAAACGGGTAGACAGCACATACACAGCATGTATGTGTTACTATCGCGAACCAAATAAGGTAATCCCAGCTAACCAGAATGGCGGTGACATATGTATGCATGTATGTATGCATGTATGTATGTATGTATGTATGCATACATGTATATATATATATATATATATATATATATATATATATATATATATATATATATATATATATATATATATATATATATATATATATATATATATATATATATATATACACGTAATATATATATATATATATATATATATATATATATATATATATATATATGTGTGTGTGTGTGTGTAAATGTGTGTATGTATATAATATATATTATATTCATATATAAAACATATATATATATATATATATACATATAAATTAGATATATATAATATTATATATACACATATTTATAATATATACATATATATATATATATTTGTATAATATGTATATATGTATATGTATGTATGTATATACATATATATGTATGTATGTATTTATGTATGTATATATGCATGCATATTTGCATGTTTGTGTGTATGTGTGTATGTATGTATGTATGTATGTATGTACGTATGTATATGTATGTATGTATGTATGTATGTATGCATGTGTGTATGTATGCATGTATGTGTGTACGCATGTATGCATGTATGTATGTATATATATATATATATATATACTGTAATTATATATACAGCATGTCATGTTACTGTATATTGGTAATTTGTTCTGGCCGTTATCTTATTTACGTGGGTGGAATGCAAACAAATAACATTTGCATTGAAACGGGCTTCTATACAACACGCACCTGTGAGACTTGATGTGGAAAAGATAACACAGAAAGTATCGACTAATTACCTTGATCACTCCAAATACTGATTGGACTGCGGTTAAACGGCAGTCTTGTCTATTTTAGCAAGAGAGTGGGTGAGTGGCTCAAGAACAGGGACATCGCTATTATGTCCAATGAATGGACAATCCTGATTAACTTCAAATGACAATCTTCGGGGTAATGTTCTGTTTCATCGACCTAGTATTAAGATACTCTGACTCCAGTAGCCCGGTATTTCATATCTGTTGAATTAAGAGCTACAGTGGGCGATAGAGTGTCGGCGAAACAGATAATGGATGGAAGAAGCGAAGGGGACTGGGCTTGAAAATGGAAGGGAAGTGAAAGGCCGTTGAGAATTCTGGCAATCAATGTGCCAGGTCCTGACCAGCTGTTGAGTGCAAGTACGAAGTAGACCGATTGTCAATGTAGGAGACGCCACCAACCAAAAACATAACGAATCGAGTAATGTGAAGTCATGCTAAAATTGGTCCCGACCTAAATCGGTCCGGGGAGAATCTTGATCTCCGACCGACTTTAGCTGCAAACATAGTTTATTAACAAAAACGAAACAGACCAAGTACTAGCACAAGTGTATGTGTAGACAGATTAACCGATAGATACATACTTATGATATATAGTTTTTACATATGTGCATCGTTAGAACCTATATTTTTCCATCGTAAATTAAATGTGACATAGTACTAACGATTCCTTAAAGACACTGACGGCCTGGTAAAAACGTACTTCACCTCCAAAACCACTTCATTGATGACAGTGGCAGTCGACCCAGGCATTTCTGTGTAGATCGGTAATTGTGTATAGAATGACGTCATAGTTCACAAAGGCAGATGCATAAAATAAAATAGCGGTATCAGATACACATCCTCTTTTGAATGTTACATCATTAAAATTGGGTTCCAAACGATTATGTGACACAACATCTGACGCGTTCTTGCTGTTGGTCGTGACGATCAGACTACAATAGGCCCTGTCCGATGCCCGGCATGCACCACCTCGAAGACGAGGGATACACGGTTGTAGAGGTGGTACACAGTTGTAGAGGGGGTACATGGTTGTATAGGGGGTACACGGTTGTAGAGGTGGTACACGGTTGTAGAGGGGGTACACGGTTGTAGAGGGGGTACACGGTTGTAGAGGGGGTACACGGTTGTAGAGGGGTACACGGTTGTAGAGGTGGTACACGGTTGTAGAGGGGTACACGGCTGTAGAGGGGGTACACGGCTGTAGAGGGGTACACGGTTGTAGAGGGGGTACACGGTTGTAGAGGGGGTACACGTTTGTAGAAGGGGTACACGGCTGTAGAGGGGTACACGGCTGTAGAGGTGGTACACGGTTGTAGAGGTGGTACACGGCTTAGAGGGGGTACACAGTTGTAGGAGCGGTACACGGTTGTAGAGGGGGTACACGGTTGTAGAGGGGGTACACGGTTGTATAGGGGGTACACGGATGTAGAGGTGGTACACGGTTGTAGAGATGGTACACGGTTGTAGAGGGGGTACACGGTTGTAGAGGTGGTACACGGTTGTAGAGGTGGTACACAGTTGTAGAGGGGGTACACAGTTGTAGAGGTGGTACACGGTTGTAGAGGGGGTACACGGTTGTAGAGATGGTACACGGTTGTACAGGTGGTACATGGTTGTGGAGGGGGTACACAGATGTAGAGGTGGTACACGGTTGTAGAGGGGGTACACAGTTGTAGGAGTGGTACACGATTGTAGAGGGGGTACACAGTTACTAAAACAAAATATGTTCCAACTGCCCGTCACGCGTCTGGTGCTAGGACAAATACATAACCACCGGCAGAAATTACCGTCGCAGATGTGATGCAAATAACAATAGGCACAAAATCTGACTGGTGCCTATCACACACCTGTGACACTAACAAGTAACATAAATCCGAAAACGAACCCGTATGATTATCCACGTCCGTTTGTTTAACGAACACGCCTATGCAATCATGCAGCCTAATAAACACTTGCAGGTTGTATCAAAGCCGAGAAAGGTGTCTTATTCGTGTGACGATGTGTCTCCTGTCGGTTTCTTGGGTTCAACTGTCATTTACTGCACAAAGCGAGTTTTTACGCATACCTCTGTGGTATTCTTATTAGCGTCAACTTTACACACCGGACCCTTCATCTATGTCTCGTCTGTCGCATGCAGGGTTTCAATATATCTGTCTGGTTGCGTGACTCCATGACAACGTGCACTGGCAACTCATGTGGCTTCTTCCGTCATTTCCAATCGCCGCTTACAAACGTACGCCACCTGCCAAGTCTTATGAAAGCAATGGTAACTTAAACCTTTCCGAAACCGGCACATTTTGTGAAATGCGTAATAATAGAACTACCAAACTAGCAACTAAGCAATGTTATATAATAAGTGTTATGCGATCAAACATAGGTAGTACTCATGATCACCACTCGGGTGTCATCTCATCAATACCAAACGAGGTTGGTAATTGGGGTGTGTTGGGGAGTGTGTTGCGTAGTGTGTTGGGGAGTGTGCTGGGGAGTGTGTTGGAGAGTGTGTTGGGAAGTGTGTTGGGGAGTGTGTTGGGGAGTATGTTGGGGAGTGTGTTGGGGAGTGTGCTGGGGAGTGTGCTGGGGAGTGTGTTAGAGAGGGTGTTGGGGAGTTTTTCGGAGTGTTTTAGGAGTGTGTTTGGGAAGTGTGTTAGCTTACATAGATGTATTGTCCTAAAATATCGTTTTTATTTTAATCAGTCGTCATAAGGCTGCAGCCGTCAAGCGCGTGCAGGGGCAATTTTGCGTTATGACATTTGAACGCTACATCTAAGAAAAGTGGTTTATAAACAGTGTGTGAATTTGCAACCAGTAAACAAAACAAAAATGTGCTTGTGGATTTCGTTTCAATGTGCCATCGAAATACGGACTCTATGTGTCACAAATTTAACTGTGATGTTTCATGTATTTTGTCTCTAGAAATACTGCCACTGTCTGAAGGTATTTACAAACGTTCCAGTTTGTTACAATACCAGTACACGGAGTTTGATCAGCACTGTATAAATACTGATGCGGCATTAAAACGAATTAAGCACAAGTTAAATTGCTGTAAAAAAACAATGTCTGAACTCGGGCTGAATTTTCTAATCTAAATTGTAGTAAGGCAATTTGTTTTCAAAGCCATTTAAACATTTTCAAGACTAGAAAGGAACGGATATTCTTCGTCTTACGGTAATGAGACTGTTCGATGTGCCTCGGTAAGTGAACACTTTAGCTTCCGTCGCATTACAATAAAACATACGTCATTATAACGCCATACATGTCTGCAGGCGCAGACAAATACATCATCGTTACTTGAAGTTACCATTGGAACTGAGCGCACTCATTCATTCCGCCCAGCGTTAGTCTGTCTCGACAGCAATAGCCCTTGCTCTAGATGCATCTTAATCTTCCCTCGCGCACATCATTGCTAGTTACAACTCACTCGAACGATGTGTGCGTTGGACACGGCGCGTTCTGGACGGGCACTAAACCGCCCGGCAGTGCGCGAACACAGTTTTACGATTAAGACTCTAAGAAATATGCACAGGCTTCTACGTCTGCGGTCGACATGGCCTGACGGGTAGAGGCAATAAACCGAGCTTCAGCACCGCCAGGCGAAACCCACGGCTTGGATGACTCGTTCACTTGTATGACAAGTAACGTATCTACTCCATGTGAACAACACATCCTTTTTGATATGAAAAACGATATTGTTGATGATGATGCTGATGATGCTGCTGATGATAGTAATAATAAAATAGCAATAGTGTTACAAACAACAATCTTCAAAGGATGAACATTATTAGTATTAATGTCAACAATTCATGTGTGTGTGTGTGTGTGTGTGTGTGTGTGTGTGTGTGTGTGTGTGTGTGTGTGTGTGTGTGTGTGTGTGTGTGTGTGTGTGTGTGTGTGTGTGTGTGTGTGTGTGTGTGTGTGTGTGTGTGTATATATATGTATGTGTATATGTGTATATATATACATATATATATATATATATATATATATATATATATATATATATATATATAAGTATATATATATATATATTTATACATATATATATATATATATATATATATATATATATATATATATATATATATATATATATATATATATATATATATATATATAACACACACACACACAAAAACGATGTAAGTAAACATTTGTACATAAAGTAATTATTTCTAAATAACGTCACAAACGTTGTCTGGTCGGCAGCTAGCTCAGCACCCTATTGTCAATCATGGTTTGTACAACTGTCAATCGTCGCCAAAAAAGGCGCACTTACACACAAGTCGCCGCCACAAGTTAACAACACCCCACGACAACACACAAGAACAACACCGGGTTTGTTGCAGATATGTGTCAGTGTGTAATGTCTAACTGGCTTTCATTCCAGTAGGCGTAATGTATATATCTGCCTGTTGCCCCCGGGTCTGGCTTTTCTTGCAATCAATGCGGTTGGCCATTACTTGGTGCAAATCAAGATTCGGCAAGTGGTTTGACAATATCGTAATCGCTAGAATTGGGCAATCAATCACGGCGGTTCTGGGAGTAAGCGCCTACTAGGACCGCGCCGCCAGAAGTAGACGTTGTTACTAAGGTGGCTTGCGCTAATAATACGTCTAAGTTTAACATTATAATTGTAAGAATACATAGTATAAACAGAAATTGAATAATTTGTGCAATTATTTGCTGGAAACAAAATAAAAACATAGATGGTCAGAGGCTACGCCAGGGGTGACACCGTCATACAAAGGGTTTCAGAGCCTGCCCAATGTACATTGTGCTGACGCGCTCCGAGTTCTAGTGTTCGTTGGATTGTAGTGTATGTTGTATTGTAATGTACGTTGGATTGTAGTGTACGTTGGATAGAAGGTAAGTGGTATTTTTTTGCTGTGCGATTTCAGTATTTTGTGAATCTTAATGTCATGTTTTTTGTGATGTTATATTGCAGTGAGCTGTGAACTATCGAGTTGTATTTGAAAAAACTGGAGAAGGAAAGTGTCGCTTCCTCAGCCGAAAGTGACAAATATGAATTCCCTGAAAACTATGAATTATATTTAACTCGCATCTATATGAACATGCATTTTATTATTTAATTACAAAACAACAAACATACTAAACATTTTAAACTACTGATAGGCCCAGGAAGTACAGTAAGGCCAACTTTGACAGCAACAGTTAATTAAAAATACATGTTACTGATTTAGATTTCCAGTAGGTCTTCCTAGACTTAAACAGTTGGATAACGCCTCTTGGATCTAACTTTCTGCTCTCTGCAGCCAAGTCTCCTCGCGTCGTGTTGTCGATATTGCCCTTGGGCATGCAGTTGGACTTGCGAGATGAAAGCTATACCGGTCCAACTGAACTGGCTCTGGCGTCTCCCGAGGCCATACACAATCAGTAACGAGGAACTCCGTTGCTAGAAGCAAAACATAAAAACATCACTACTAAGTAATACTAAGTAGTGATGTTTTTCTAATGTTTTGTTTTCGAACCGGTTTGGCAATTGGATTTAACACGATTATAAAAAGTTTTAGCAAGATTGCCATAAAAAATGCACGTTCCAAGTGGACAAGGAAGCCATTGACTTATCGAGAGTCCGACAATTTATTCATCTACGCATAGCCTACTCTTATCAGATATGTCATTTTACTTTTTGTCATCTTTCATTTTATTTTTTTAAATATATTCACACTACTTGCATTAACATAATAATTTGACAGTTTGTTCCATTCATTTATCACCTTCTGTTAAAATGAGTACTTTGTCATGTTCAATCAACACTGTTCCT